>JAKWBJ010000480.1:0-55861 GCA_023159175.1 Wohlfahrtia magnifica | reverse complement strand
GTACATTGACGAATAAAGCATACATACATACATCCATGAAAAATTGTTGAAATTTAAATATACGATTTTTATGCATATATGGATAGATTGTGTGCTAAAAATGACTATGAACACCTAACATCATGGTTCTTCAGGCATTTTTAGTGGAAAAAATGGAAAAAAGGCAATGTCTTCGAACTCATACGCATTTGATCAGTTCCTACAGTGACAAACCTGACAGAGAACCTCTGACTATGTGTTTTTTCTGTTCAATAGACTGAGAAAAGCGATAAGAACATGATTTTAGAAGCGATGGTACCTCAATAGAAGAGAATTAGGTGTATAGTGGATAATTGTGGGGTTTGGGGTGTGGCTTGGGTACATTGACGAATAAAGCATACATACATACATCCATGAAAAATTGTTGAAAATTAAATATACGATTTTTATGCATTTATGGATAGATTGTGTGCTAAGAATGACTATGAACACCTAACATCATGGTTCTTCAGGCATTTTTAGTGGAAAAAATGGAAAAAAGGCAATGTCTTCGAACTCATACGCATTTGATCAGTTCCTACAGTGACAAACCTGACAGAGAACCTCTGACTATGTCTTTTTTCTGTTCAATAGACTGAGAAAAGCGATAAGAACATGATTTTAGAAGCGATGGTACCTCAATAGAAGAGAATTAGGTGTATAGTGGATAATTGTGGGGTTTGGGGTGTGGCTTGGGTACATTGACGAATAAAGCATACATACATACATCCATGAAAAATTGTTGAAAATTAAATATACGATTTTTATGCATTTATGGATAGATTGTGTGCTAAAAATGACTATGAACACCTAACATCATGGTTCTTCAGGCATTTTTAGTGGAAAAAATGGAAAAAAGGCAATGTCTTCGAACTCATACGCATTTGATCAGTTCCTACAGTGACAAACCTGACAGAGAACCTCTGACTATGTGTTTTTTCTGTTCAATAGACTGAGAAAAGCGATAAGAACATGATTTTAGAAGCGATGGTACCTCAATAGAAGAGAATTAGGTGTATAGTGGATAATTGTGGGGTTTGGGGTGTGGCTTGGGTACATTGACGAATAAAGCATACATACATACATCCATGAAAAATTGTTGAAAATTAAATATACGATTTTTATGCATTTATGGATAGATTGTGTGCTAAAAATGACTATGAACACCTAACATCATGGTTCTTCAGGCATTTTTAGTGGAAAAAATGGAAAAAAAGGCAATGTCTTCGAACTCATACGCATTTGATCAGTTCCTACAGTGACAAACCTGACAGAGAACCTCTGACTATGTGTTTTTTCTGTTCAATAGACTGAGAAAAGCGATAAGAACATGATTTTAGAAGCGATGGTACCTCAATAGAAGAGAATTAGGTGTATAGTGGATAATTGTGGGGTTTGGGGTGTGGCTTGGGTACATTGACGAATAAAGCATACATACATACATCCATGAAAAATTGTTGAAAATTAAATATACGATTTTTATGCATTTATGGATAGATTGTGTGCTAAAAATGACTATGAACACCTAACATCATGGTTCTTCAGGCATTTTTAGTGGAAAAAATGGAAAAAAGGCAATGTCTTCGAACTCATACGCATTTGATCAGTTCCTACAGTGACAAACCTGACAGAGAACCTCTGACTATGTGTTTTTTCTGTTCAATAGACTGAGAAAAGCGATAAGAACATGATTTTAGAAGCGATGGTACCTCAATAGAAGAGAATTAGGTGTATAGTGGATAATTGTGGGGTTTGGGGTGTGGCTTGGGTACATTGACGAATAAAGCATACATACATACATCCATGAAAAATTGTTGAAAATTAAATATACGATTTTTATGCATTTATGGATAGATTGTGTGCTAAAAATGACTATGAACACCTAACATCATGGTTCTTCAGGCATTTTTAGTGGAAAAAATGGAAAAAAGGCAATGTCTTCGAACTCATACGCATTTGATCAGTTCCTACAGTGACAAACCTGACAGAGAACCTCTGACTATGTGTTTTTTCTGTTCAATAGACTGAGAAAAGCGATAAGAACATGATTTTAGAAGCGATGGTACCTCAATAGAAGAGAATTAGGTGTATAGTGGATAATTGTGGGGTTTGGGGTGTGGCTTGGGTACATTGACGAATAAAGCATACATACATAGATCCATGAAAAATTGTTGAAAATTAAATATACGATTTTTATGCATTTATGGATACATTGTGTGCTAAAAATGACTATGAACACCTAACATCATGGTTCTTCAGGCATTTTTAGTGGAAAAAATGGAAAAAAAGGCAATGTCTTCGAACTCATACGCATTTGATCAGTTCCTACAATGACAAACCTGACAGAGAACCTCTGACTATGTGTTTTTTCTGTTCAATAGACTGAGAAAAGCGATAAGAACATGATTTTAGAAGCGATGGTACCTCAATAGAAGAGAATTAGGTGTATAGTGGATAATTGTGGGGTTTGGGGTGTGGCTTGGGTACATTGACGAATAAAGCATACATACATACATCCATGAAAAATTGTTGAAAATTAAATATACGATTTTTATGCATTTATGGATAGATTGTGTGCTAAAAATGACTATGAACACCTAACATCATGGTTCTTCAGGCATTTTTAGTGGAAAAAATGGAAAAAAGGCAATGTCTTCGAACTCATACGCATTTGATCAGTTCCTACAGTGACAAACCTGACAGAGAACCTCTGACTATGTGTTTTTTCTGTTCAATAGACTGAGAAAAGCGATAAGAACATGATTTTAGAAGCGATGGTACCTCAATAGAAGAGAATTAGGTGTATAGTGGATAATTGTGGGGTTTGGGGTGTGGCTTGGGTACATTGACGAATAAAGCATACATACATACATCCATGAAAAATTGTTGAAAATTAAATATACGATTTTTATGCATTTATGGATAGATTGTGTGCTAAAAATGACTATGAACACCTAACATCATGGTTCTTCAGGCATTTTTAGTGGAAAAAATGGAAAAAAGGCAATGTCTTCGAACTCATACGCATTTGATCAGTTCCTACAGTGACAAACCTGACAGAGAACCTCTGACTATGTGTTTTTTCTGTTCAATAGACTGAGAAAAGCGATAAGAACATGATTTTAGAAGCGATGGTACCTCAATAGAAGAGAATTAGGTGTATAGTGGATAATTGTGGGGTTTGGGGTGTGGCTTGGGTACATTGACGAATAAAGCATACATACATACATCCATGAAAAATTGTTGAAAATTAAATATACGATTTTTATGCATTTATGGATAGATTGTGTGCTAAAAATGACTATGAACACCTAACATCATGGTTCTTCAGGCATTTTTAGTGGAAAAAATGGAAAAAAGGCAATGTCTTCGAACTCATACGCATTTGATCAGTTCCTACAGTGACAAACCTGACAGAGAACCTCTGACTATGTGTTTTTTCTGTTCAATAGACTGAGAAAAGCGATAAGAACATGATTTTAGAAGCGATGGTACCTCAATAGAAGAGAATTAGGTGTATAGTGGATAATTGTGGGGTTTGGGGTGTGGCTTGGGTACATTGACGAATAAAGCATACATACATACATCCATGAAAAATTGTTGAAAATTAAATATACGATTTTTATGCATTTATGGATAGATTGTGTGCTAAAAATGACTATGAACACCTAACATCATGGTTCTTCAGGCATTTTTAGTGGAAAAAATGGAAAAAAGGCAATGTCTTCGAACTCATACGCATTTGATCAGTTCCTACAGTGACAAACCTGACAGAGAACCTCTGACTATGTGTTTTTTCTGTTCAATAGACTGAGAAAAGCGATAAGAACATGATTTTAGAAGCGATGGTACCTCAATAGAAGAGAATTAGGTGTATAGTGGATAATTGTGGGGTTTGGGGTGTGGCTTGGGTACATTGACGAATAAAGCATACATACATACATCCATGAAAAATTGTTGAAAATTAAATATACGATTTTTATGCATTTATGGATAGATTGTGTGCTAAAAATGACTATGAACACCTAACATCATGGTTCTTCAGGCATTTTTAGTGGAAAAAATGGAAAAAAGGCAATGTCTTCGAACTCATACGCATTTGATCAGTTCCTACAGTGACAAACCTGACAGAGAACCTCTGACTATGTGTTTTTTCTGTTCAATAGACTGAGAAAAGCGATAAGAACATGATTTTAGAAGCGATGGTACCTCAATAGAAGAGAATTAGGTGTATAGTGGATAATTGTGGGGTTTGGGGTGTGGCTTGGGTACATTGACGAATAAAGCATACATACATACATCCATGAAAAATTGTTGAAAATTAAATATACGATTTTTATGCATTTATGGATAGATTGTGTGCTAAAAATGACTATGAACACCTAACATCATGGTTCTTCAGGCATTTTTAGTGGAAAAAATGGAAAAAAGGCAATGTCTTCGAACTCATACGCATTTGATCAGTTCCTACAGTGACAAACCTGACAGAGAACCTCTGACTATGTGTTTTTTCTGTTCAATAGACTGAGAAAAGCGATAAGAACATGATTTTAGAAGCGATGGTACCTCAATAGAAGAGAATTAGGTGTATAGTGGATAATTGTGGGGTTTGGGGTGTGGCTTGGGTACATTGACGAATAAAGCATACATACATACATCCATGAAAAATTGTTGAAAATTAAATATACGATTTTTATGCATTTATGGATAGATTGTGTGCTAAAAATGACTATGAACACCTAACATCATGGTTCTTCAGGCATTTTTAGTGGAAAAAATGGAAAAAAGGCAATGTCTTCGAACTCATACGCATTTGATCAGTTCCTACAGTGACAAACCTGACAGAGAACCTCTGACTATGTGTTTTTTCTGTTCAATAGACTGAGAAAAGCGATAAGAACATGATTTTAGAAGCGATGGTACCTCAATAGAAGAGAATTAGGTGTATAGTGGATAATTGTGGGGTTTGGGGTGTGGCTTGGGTACATTGACGAATAAAGCATACATACATACATCCATGAAAAATTGTTGAAAATTAAATATACGATTTTTATGCATTTATGGATAGATTGTGTGCTAAAAATGACTATGAACACCTAACATCATGGTTCTTCAGGCATTTTTAGTGGAAAAAATGGAAAAAAGGCAATGTCTTCGAACTCATACGCATTTGATCAGTTCCTACAGTGACAAACCTGACAGAGAACCTCTGACTATGTGTTTTTTCTGTTCAATAGACTGAGAAAAGCGATAAGAACATGATTTTAGAAGCGATGGTACCTCAATAGAAGAGAATTAGGTGTATAGTGGATAATTGTGGGGTTTGGGGTGTGGCTTGGGTACATTGACGAATAAAGCATACATACATACATCCATGAAAAATTGTTGAAAATTAAATATACGATTTTTATGCATTTATGGATAGATTGTGTGCTAAAAATGACTATGAACACCTAACATCATGGTTCTTCAGGCATTTTTAGTGGAAAAAATGGAAAAAAGGCAATGTCTTCGAACTCATACGCATTTGATCAGTTCCTACAGTGACAAACCTGACAGAGAACCTCTGACTATGTGTTTTTTCTGTTCAATAGACTGAGAAAAGCGATAAGAACATGATTTTAGAAGCGATGGTACCTCAATAGAAGAGAATTAGGTGTATAGTGGATAATTGTGGGGTTTGGGGTGTGGCTTGGGTACATTGACGAATAAAGCATACATACATACATCCATGAAAAATTGTTGAAAATTAAATATACGATTTTTATGCATTTATGGATAGATTGTGTGCTAAAAATGACTATGAACACCTAACATCATGGTTCTTCAGGCATTTTTAGTGGAAAAAATGGAAAAAAGGCAATGTCTTCGAACTCATACGCATTTGATCAGTTCCTACAGTGACAAACCTGACAGAGAACCTCTGACTATGTGTTTTTTCTGTTCAATAGACTGAGAAAAGCGATAAGAACATGATTTTAGAAGCGATGGTACCTCAATAGAAGAGAATTAGGTGTATAGTGGATAATTGTGGGGTTTGGGGTGTGGCTTGGGTACATTGACGAATAAAGCATACATACATACATCCATGAAAAATTGTTGAAAATTAAATATACGATTTTTATGCATTTATGGATAGATTGTGTGCTAAAAATGACTATGAACACCTAACATCATGGTTCTTCAGGCATTTTTAGTGGAAAAAATGGAAAAAAGGCAATGTCTTCGAACTCATACGCATTTGATCAGTTCCTACAGTGACAAACCTGACAGAGAACCTCTGACTATGTGTTTTTTCTGTTCAATAGACTGAGAAAAGCGATAAGAACATGATTTTAGAAGCGATGGTACCTCAATAGAAGAGAATTAGGTGTATAGTGGATAATTGTGGGGTTTGGGGTGTGGCTTGGGTACATTGACGAATAAAGCATACATACATACATCCATGAAAAATTGTTGAAAATTAAATATACGATTTTTATGCATTTATGGATAGATTGTGTGCTAAAAATGACTATGAACACCTAACATCATGGTTCTTCAGGCATTTTTAGTGGAAAAAATGGAAAAAAGGCAATGTCTTCGAACTCATACGCATTTGATCAGTTCCTACAGTGACAAACCTGACAGAGAACCTCTGACTATGTGTTTTTTCTGTTCAATAGACTGAGAAAAGCGATAAGAACATGATTTTAGAAGCGATGGTACCTCAATAGAAGAGAATTAGGTGTATAGTGGATAATTGTGGGGTTTGGGGTGTGGCTTGGGTACATTGACGAATAAAGCATACATACATACATCCATGAAAAATTGTTGAAAATTAAATATACGATTTTTATGCATTTATGGATAGATTGTGTGCTAAAAATGACTATGAACACCTAACATCATGGTTCTTCAGGCATTTTTAGTGGAAAAAATGGAAAAAAGGCAATGTCTTCGAACTCATACGCATTTGATCAGTTCCTACAGTGACAAACCTGACAGAGAACCTCTGACTATGTGTTTTTTCTGTTCAATAGACTGAGAAAAGCGATAAGAACATGATTTTAGAAGCGATGGTACCTCAATAGAAGAGAATTAGGTGTATAGTGGATAATTGTGGGGTTTGGGGTGTGGCTTGGGTACATTGACGAATAAAGCATACATACATACATCCATGAAAAATTGTTGAAAATTAAATATACGATTTTTATGCATTTATGGATAGATTGTGTGCTAAAAATGACTATGAACACCTAACATCATGGTTCTTCAGGCATTTTTAGTGGAAAAAATGGAAAAAAGGCAATGTCTTCGAACTCATACGCATTTGATCAGTTCCTACAGTGACAAACCTGACAGAGAACCTCTGACTATGTGTTTTTTCTGTTCAATAGACTGAGAAAAGCGATAAGAACATGATTTTAGAAGCGATGGTACCTCAATAGAAGAGAATTAGGTGTATAGTGGATAATTGTGGGGTTTGGGGTGTGGCTTGGGTACATTGACGAATAAAGCATACATACATACATCCATGAAAAATTGTTGAAAATTAAATATACGATTTTTATGCATTTATGGATAGATTGTGTGCTAAAAATGACTATGAACACCTAACATCATGGTTCTTCAGGCATTTTTAGTGGAAAAAATGGAAAAAAGGCAATGTCTTCGAACTCATACGCATTTGATCAGTTCCTACAGTGACAAACCTGACAGAGAACCTCTGACTATGTGTTTTTTCTGTTCAATAGACTGAGAAAAGCGATAAGAACATGATTTTAGAAGCGATGGTACCTCAATAGAAGAGAATTAGGTGTATAGTGGATAATTGTGGGGTTTGGGGTGTGGCTTGGGTACATTGACGAATAAAGCATACATACATACATCCATGAAAAATTGTTGAAAATTAAATATACGATTTTTATGCATTTATGGATAGATTGTGTGCTAAAAATGACTATGAACACCTAACATCATGGTTCTTCAGGCATTTTTAGTGGAAAAAATGGAAAAAAGGCAATGTCTTCGAACTCATACGCATTTGATCAGTTCCTACAGTGACAAACCTGACAGAGAACCTCTGACTATGTGTTTTTTCTGTTCAATAGACTGAGAAAAGCGATAAGAACATGATTTTAGAAGCGATGGTACCTCAATAGAAGAGAATTAGGTGTATAGTGGATAATTGTGGGGTTTGGGGTGTGGCTTGGGTACATTGACGAATAAAGCATACATACATACATCCATGAAAAATTGTTGAAAATTAAATATACGATTTTTATGCATTTATGGATAGATTGTGTGCTAAAAATGACTATGAACACCTAACATCATGGTTCTTCAGGCATTTTTAGTGGAAAAAATGGAAAAAAGGCAATGTCTTCGAACTCATACGCATTTGATCAGTTCCTACAGTGACAAACCTGACAGAGAACCTCTGACTATGTGCTTTTTCTGTTCAATAGACTGAGAAAAGCGATAAGAACATGATTTTAGAAGCGATGGTACCTCAATAGAAGAGAATTAGGTGTATAGTGGATAATTGTGGGGTTTGGGGTGTGGCTTGGGTACATTGACGAATAAAGCATACATACATACATCCATGAAAAATTGTTGAAAATTAAATATACGATTTTTATGCATTTATGGATAGATTGTGTGCTAAAAATGACTATGAACACCTAACATCATGGTTCTTCAGGCATTTTTAGTGGAAAAAATGGAAAAAAGGCAATGTCTTCGAACTCATACGCATTTGATCAGTTCCTACAGTGACAAACCTGACAGAGAACCTCTGACTATGTGTTTTTTCTGTTCAATAGACTGAGAAAAGCGATAAGAACATGATTTTAGAAGCGATGGTACCTCAATAGAAGAGAATTAGGTGTATAGTGGATAATTGTGGGGTTTGGGGTGTGGCTTGGGTACATTGACGAATAAAGCATACATACATACATCCATGAAAAATTGTTGAAAATTAAATATACGATTTTTATGCATTTATGGATAGATTGTGTGCTAAAAATGACTATGAACACCTAACATCATGGTTCTTCAGGCATTTTTAGTGGAAAAAATGGAAAAAAGGCAATGTCTTCGAACTCATACGCATTTGATCAGTTCCTACAATGACAAACCTGACAGAGAACCTCTGACTATGTGTTTTTTCTGTTCAATAGACTGAGAAAAGCGATAAGAACATGATTTTAGAAGCGATGGTACCTCAATAGAAGAGAATTAGGTGTATAGTGGATAATTGTGGGGTTTGGGGTGTGGCTTGGGTACATTGACGAATAAAGCATACATACATACATCCATGAAAAATTGTTGAAAATTAAATATACGATTTTTATGCATTTATGGATAGATTGTGTGCTAAAAATGACTATGAACACCTAACATCATGGTTCTTCAGGCATTTTTAGTGGAAAAATGGAAAAAAGGCAATGTCTTCGAACTCATACGCATTTGATCAGTTCCTACAGTGACAAACCTGACAGAGAACCTCTGACTATGTGTTTTTTCTGTTCAATAGACTGAGAAAAGCGATAAGAACATGATTTTAGAAGCGATGGTACCTCAATAGAAGAGAATTAGGTGTATAGTGGATAATTGTGGGGTTTGGGGTGTGGCTTGGGTACATTGACGAATAAAGCATACATACATACATCCATGAAAAATTGTTGAAAATTAAATATACGATTTTTATGCATTTATGGATAGATTGTGTGCTAAAAATGACTATGAACACCTAACATCATGGTTCTTCAGGCATTTTTAGTGGAAAAAATGGAAAAAAGGCAATGTCTTCGAACTCATACGCATTTGATCAGTTCCTACAGTGACAAACCTGACAGAGAACCTCTGACTATGTGTTTTTTCTGTTCAATAGACTGAGAAAAGCGATAAGAACATGATTTTAGAAGCGATGGTACCTCAATAGAAGAGAATTAGGTGTATAGTGGATAATTGTGGGGTTTGGGGTGTGGCTTGGGTACATTGACGAATAAAGCATACATACATACATCCATGAAAAATTGTTGAAAATTAAATATACGATTTTTATGCATTTATGGATAGATTGTGTGCTAAAAATGACTATGAACACCTAACATCATGGTTCTTCAGGCATTTTTAGTGGAAAAAATGGAAAAAAGGCAATGTCTTCGAACTCATACGCATTTGATCAGTTCCTACAGTGACAAACCTGACAGAGAACCTCTGACTATGTGTTTTTTCTGTTCAATAGACTGAGAAAAGCGATAAGAACATGATTTTAGAAGCGATGGTACCTCAATAGAAGAGAATTAGGTGTATAGTGGATAATTGTGGGGTTTGGGGTGTGGCTTGGGTACATTGACGAATAAAGCATACATACATACATCCATGAAAAATTGTTGAAAATTAAATATACGATTTTTATGCATTTATGGATAGATTGTGTGCTAAAAATGACTATGAACACCTAACATCATGGTTCTTCAGGCATTTTTAGTGGAAAAAATGGAAAAAAGGCAATGTCTTCGAACTCATACGCATTTGATCAGTTCCTACAGTGACAAACCTGACAGAGAACCTCTGACTATGTGTTTTTTCTGTTCAATAGACTGAGAAAAGCGATAAGAACATGATTTTAGAAGCGATGGTACCTCAATAGAAGAGAATTAGGTGTATAGTGGATAATTGTGGGGTTTGGGGTGTGGCTTGGGTACATTGACGAATAAAGCATACATACATACATCCATGAAAAATTGTTGAAAATTAAATATACGATTTTTATGCATTTATGGATAGATTGTGTGCTAAAAATGACTATGAACACCTAACATCATGGTTCTTCAGGCATTTTTAGTGGAAAAAATGGAAAAAAGGCAATGTCTTCGAACTCATACGCATTTGATCAGTTCCTACAGTGACAAACCTGACAGAGAACCTCTGACTATGTGTTTTTTCTGTTCAATAGACTGAGAAAAGCGATAAGAACATGATTTTAGAAGCGATGGTACCTCAATAGAAGAGAATTAGGTGTATAGTGGATAATTGTGGGGTTTGGGGTGTGGCTTGGGTACATTGACGAATAAAGCATACATACATACATCCATGAAAAATTGTTGAAAATTAAATATACGATTTTTATGCATTTATGGATAGATTGTGTGCTAAAAATGACTATGAACACCTAACATCATGGTTCTTCAGGCATTTTTAGTGGAAAAAATGGAAAAAAGGCAATGTCTTCGAACTCATACGCATTTGATCAGTTCCTACAGTGACAAACCTGACAGAGAACCTCTGACTATGTGTTTTTTCTGTTCAATAGACTGAGAAAAGCGATAAGAACATGATTTTAGAAGCGATGGTACCTCAATAGAAGAGAATTAGGTGTATAGTGGATAATTGTGGGGTTTGGGGTGTGGCTTGGGTACATTGACGAATAAAGCATACATACATACATCCATGAAAAATTGTTGAAAATTAAATATACGATTTTTATGCATTTATGGATAGATTGTGTGCTAAAAATGACTATGAACACCTAACATCATGGTTCTTCAGGCATTTTTAGTGGAAAAAATGGAAAAAAGGCAATGTCTTCGAACTCATACGCATTTGATCAGTTCCTACAGTGACAAACCTGACAGAGAACCTCTGACTATGTGTTTTTTCTGTTCAATAGACTGAGAAAAGCGATAAGAACATGATTTTAGAAGCGATGGTACCTCAATAGAAGAGAATTAGGTGTATAGTGGATAATTGTGGGGTTTGGGGTGTGGCTTGGGTACATTGACGAATAAAGCATACATACATACATCCATGAAAAATTGTTGAAAATTAAATATACGATTTTTATGCATTTATGGATAGATTGTGTGCTAAAAATGACTATGAACACCTAACATCATGGTTCTTCAGGCATTTTTAGTGGAAAAAATGGAAAAAAGGCAATGTCTTCGAACTCATACGCATTTGATCAGTTCCTACAGTGACAAACCTGACAGAGAACCTCTGACTATGTGTTTTTTCTGTTCAATAGACTGAGAAAAGCGATAAGAACATGATTTTAGAAGCGATGGTACCTCAATAGAAGAGAATTAGGTGTATAGTGGATAATTGTGGGGTTTGGGGTGTGGCTTGGGTACATTGACGAATAAAGCATACATACATACATCCATGAAAAATTGTTGAAAATTAAATATACGATTTTTATGCATTTATGGATAGATTGTGTGCTAAAAATGACTATGAACACCTAACATCATGGTTCTTCAGGCATTTTTAGTGGAAAAAATGGAAAAAAGGCAATGTCTTCGAACTCATACGCATTTGATCAGTTCCTACAGTGACAAACCTGACAGAGAACCTCTGACTATGTGTTTTTTCTGTTCAATAGACTGAGAAAAGCGATAAGAACATGATTTTAGAAGCGATGGTACCTCAATAGAAGAGAATTAGGTGTATAGTGGATAATTGTGGGGTTTGGGGTGTGGCTTGGGTACATTGACGAATAAAGCATACATACATACATCCATGAAAAATTGTTGAAAATTAAATATACGATTTTTATGCATTTATGGATAGATTGTGTGCTAAAAATGACTATGAACACCTAACATCATGGTTCTTCAGGCATTTTTAGTGGAAAAAATGGAAAAAAGGCAATGTCTTCGAACTCATACGCATTTGATCAGTTCCTACAGTGACAAACCTGACAGAGAACCTCTGACTATGTGTTTTTTCTGTTCAATAGACTGAGAAAAGCGATAAGAACATGATTTTAGAAGCGATGGTACCTCAATAGAAGAGAATTAGGTGTATAGTGGATAATTGTGGGGTTTGGGGTGTGGCTTGGGTACATTGACGAATAAAGCATACATACATACATCCATGAAAAATTGTTGAAAATTAAATATACGATTTTTATGCATTTATGGATAGATTGTGTGCTAAAAATGACTATGAACACCTAACATCATGGTTCTTCAGGCATTTTTAGTGGAAAAAATGGAAAAAAGGCAATGTCTTCGAACTCATACGCATTTGATCAGTTCCTACAGTGACAAACCTGACAGAGAACCTCTGACTATGTGTTTTTTCTGTTCAATAGACTGAGAAAAGCGATAAGAACATGATTTTAGAAGCGATGGTACCTCAATAGAAGAGAATTAGGTGTATAGTGGATAATTGTGGGGTTTGGGGTGTGGCTTGGGTACATTGACGAATAAAGCATACATACATACATCCATGAAAAATTGTTGAAAATTAAATATACGATTTTTATGCATTTATGGATAGATTGTGTGCTAAAAATGACTATGAACACCTAACATCATGGTTCTTCAGGCATTTTTAGTGGAAAAAATGGAAAAAAGGCAATGTCTTCGAACTCATACGCATTTGATCAGTTCCTACAGTGACAAACCTGACAGAGAACCTCTGACTATGTGTTTTTTCTGTTCAATAGACTGAGAAAAGCGATAAGAACATGATTTTAGAAGCGATGGTACCTCAATAGAAGAGAATTAGGTGTATAGTGGATAATTGTGGGGTTTGGGGTGTGGCTTGGGTACATTGACGAATAAAGCATACATACATACATCCATGAAAAATTGTTGAAAATTAAATATACGATTTTTATGCATTTATGGATAGATTGTGTGCTAAAAATGACTATGAACACCTAACATCATGGTTCTTCAGGCATTTTTAGTGGAAAAAATGGAAAAAAGGCAATGTCTTCGAACTCATACGCATTTGATCAGTTCCTACAGTGACAAACCTGACAGAGAACCTCTGACTATGTGCTTTTTCTGTTCAATAGACTGAGAAAAGCGATAAGAACATGATTTTAGAAGCGATGGTACCTCAATAGAAGAGAATTAGGTGTATAGTGGATAATTGTGGGGTTTGGGGTGTGGCTTGGGTACATTGACGAATAAAGCATACATACATACATCCATGAAAAATTGTTGAAAATTAAATATACGATTTTTATGCATTTATGGATAGATTGTGTGCTAAAAATGACTATGAACACCTAACATCATGGTTCTTCAGGCATTTTTAGTGGAAAAAATGGAAAAAAGGCAATGTCTTCGAACTCATACGCATTTGATCAGTTCCTACAGTGACAAACCTGACAGAGAACCTCTGACTATGTGTTTTTTCTGTTCAATAGACTGAGAAAAGCGATAAGAACATGATTTTAGAAGCGATGGTACCTCAATAGAAGAGAATTAGGTGTATAGTGGATAATTGTGGGGTTTGGGGTGTGGCTTGGGTACATTGACGAATAAAGCATACATACATACATCCATGAAAAATTGTTGAAAATTAAATATACGATTTTTATGCATTTATGGATAGATTGTGTGCTAAAAATGACTATGAACACCTAACATCATGGTTCTTCAGGCATTTTTAGTGGAAAAAATGGAAAAAAGGCAATGTCTTCGAACTCATACGCATTTGATCAGTTCCTACAGTGACAAACCTGACAGAGAACCTCTGACTATGTGTTTTTTCTGTTCAATAGACTGAGAAAAGCGATAAGAACATGATTTTAGAAGCGATGGTACCTCAATAGAAGAGAATTAGGTGTATAGTGGATAATTGTGGGGTTTGGGGTGTGGCTTGGGTACATTGACGAATAAAGCATACATACATACATCCATGAAAAATTGTTGAAAATTAAATATACGATTTTTATGCATTTATGGATAGATTGTGTGCTAAAAATGACTATGAACACCTAACATCATGGTTCTTCAGGCATTTTTAGTGGAAAAATGGAAAAAAGGCAATGTCTTCGAACTCATACGCATTTGATCAGTTCCTACAGTGACAAACCTGACAGAGAACCTCTGACTATGTGTTTTTTCTGTTCAATAGACTGAGAAAAGCGATAAGAACATGATTTTAGAAGCGATGGTACCTCAATAGAAGAGAATTAGGTGTATAGTGGATAATTGTGGGGTTTGGGGTGTGGCTTGGGTACATTGACGAATAAAGCATACATACATACATCCATGAAAAATTGTTGAAAATTAAATATACGATTTTTATGCATTTATGGATAGATTGTGTGCTAAAAATGACTATGAACACCTAACATCATGGTTCTTCAGGCATTTTTAGTGGAAAAAATGGAAAAAAGGCAATGTCTTCGAACTCATACGCATTTGATCAGTTCCTACAGTGACAAACCTGACAGAGAACCTCTGACTATGTGTTTTTTCTGTTCAATAGACTGAGAAAAGCGATAAGAACATGATTTTAGAAGCGATGGTACCTCAATAGAAGAGAATTAGGTGTATAGTGGATAATTGTGGGGTTTGGGGTGTGGCTTGGGTACATTGACGAATAAAGCATACATACATACATCCATGAAAAATTGTTGAAAATTAAATATACGATTTTTATGCATTTATGGATAGATTGTGTGCTAAAAATGACTATGAACACCTAACATCATGGTTCTTCAGGCATTTTTAGTGGAAAAAATGGAAAAAAGGCAATGTCTTCGAACTCATACGCATTTGATCAGTTCCTACAGTGACAAACCTGACAGAGAACCTCTGACTATGTGTTTTTTCTGTTCAATAGACTGAGAAAAGCGATAAGAACATGATTTTAGAAGCGATGGTACCTCAATAGAAGAGAATTAGGTGTATAGTGGATAATTGTGGGGTTTGGGGTGTGGCTTGGGTACATTGACGAATAAAGCATACATACATACATCCATGAAAAATTGTTGAAAATTAAATATACGATTTTTATGCATTTATGGATAGATTGTGTGCTAAAAATGACTATGAACACCTAACATCATGGTTCTTCAGGCATTTTTAGTGGAAAAAATGGAAAAAAGGCAATGTCTTCGAACTCATACGCATTTGATCAGTTCCTACAGTGACAAACCTGACAGAGAACCTCTGACTATGTGTTTTTTCTGTTCAATAGACTGAGAAAAGCGATAAGAACATGATTTTAGAAGCGATGGTACCTCAATAGAAGAGAATTAGGTGTATAGTGGATAATTGTGGGGTTTGGGGTGTGGCTTGGGTACATTGACGAATAAAGCATACATACATACATCCATGAAAAATTGTTGAAAATTAAATATACGATTTTTATGCATTTATGGATAGATTGTGTGCTAAAAATGACTATGAACACCTAACATCATGGTTCTTCAGGCATTTTTAGTGGAAAAAATGGAAAAAAGGCAATGTCTTCGAACTCATACGCATTTGATCAGTTCCTACAGTGACAAACCTGACAGAGAACCTCTGACTATGTGTTTTTTCTGTTCAATAGACTGAGAAAAGCGATAAGAACATGATTTTAGAAGCGATGGTACCTCAATAGAAGAGAATTAGGTGTATAGTGGATAATTGTGGGGTTTGGGGTGTGGCTTGGGTACATTGACGAATAAAGCATACATACATACATCCATGAAAAATTGTTGAAAATTAAATATACGATTTTTATGCATTTATGGATAGATTGTGTGCTAAAAATGACTATGAACACCTAACATCATGGTTCTTCAGGCATTTTTAGTGGAAAAAATGGAAAAAAGGCAATGTCTTCGAACTCATACGCATTTGATCAGTTCCTACAGTGACAAACCTGACAGAGAACCTCTGACTATGTGTTTTTTCTGTTCAATAGACTGAGAAAAGCGATAAGAACATGATTTTAGAAGCGATGGTACCTCAATAGAAGAGAATTAGGTGTATAGTGGATAATTGTGGGGTTTGGGGTGTGGCTTGGGTACATTGACGAATAAAGCATACATACATACATCCATGAAAAATTGTTGAAAATTAAATATACGATTTTTATGCATTTATGGATAGATTGTGTGCTAAAAATGACTATGAACACCTAACATCATGGTTCTTCAGGCATTTTTAGTGGAAAAAATGGAAAAAAGGCAATGTCTTCGAACTCATACGCATTTGATCAGTTCCTACAGTGACAAACCTGACAGAGAACCTCTGACTATGTGTTTTTTCTGTTCAATAGACTGAGAAAAGCGATAAGAACATGATTTTAGAAGCGATGGTACCTCAATAGAAGAGAATTAGGTGTATAGTGGATAATTGTGGGGTTTGGGGTGTGGCTTGGGTACATTGACGAATAAAGCATACATACATACATCCATGAAAAATTGTTGAAAATTAAATATACGATTTTTATGCATTTATGGATAGATTGTGTGCTAAAAATGACTATGAACACCTAACATCATGGTTCTTCAGGCATTTTTAGTGGAAAAAATGGAAAAAAGGCAATGTCTTCGAACTCATACGCATTTGATCAGTTCCTACAGTGACAAACCTGACAGAGAACCTCTGACTATGTGTTTTTTCTGTTCAATAGACTGAGAAAAGCGATAAGAACATGATTTTAGAAGCGATGGTACCTCAATAGAAGAGAATTAGGTGTATAGTGGATAATTGTGGGGTTTGGGGTGTGGCTTGGGTACATTGACGAATAAAGCATACATACATACATCCATGAAAAATTGTTGAAAATTAAATATACGATTTTTATGCATTTATGGATAGATTGTGTGCTAAAAATGACTATGAACACCTAACATCATGGTTCTTCAGGCATTTTTAGTGGAAAAAATGGAAAAAAGGCAATGTCTTCGAACTCATACGCATTTGATCAGTTCCTACAGTGACAAACCTGACAGAGAACCTCTGACTATGTGTTTTTTCTGTTCAATAGACTGAGAAAAGCGATAAGAACATGATTTTAGAAGCGATGGTACCTCAATAGAAGAGAATTAGGTGTATAGTGGATAATTGTGGGGTTTGGGGTGTGGCTTGGGTACATTGACGAATAAAGCATACATACATACATCCATGAAAAATTGTTGAAAATTAAATATACGATTTTTATGCATTTATGGATAGATTGTGTGCTAAAAATGACTATGAACACCTAACATCATGGTTCTTCAGGCATTTTTAGTGGAAAAAATGGAAAAAAGGCAATGTCTTCGAACTCATACGCATTTGATCAGTTCCTACAGTGACAAACCTGACAGAGAACCTCTGACTATGTGTTTTTTCTGTTCAATAGACTGAGAAAAGCGATAAGAACATGATTTTAGAAGCGATGGTACCTCAATAGAAGAGAATTAGGTGTATAGTGGATAATTGTGGGGTTTGGGGTGTGGCTTGGGTACATTGACGAATAAAGCATACATACATACATCCATGAAAAATTGTTGAAAATTAAATATACGATTTTTATGCATTTATGGATAGATTGTGTGCTAAAAATGACTATGAACACCTAACATCATGGTTCTTCAGGCATTTTTAGTGGAAAAAAATGGAAAAAAGGCAATGTCTTCGAACTCATACGCATTTGATCAGTTCCTACAGTGACAAACCTGACAGAGAACCTCTGACTATGTGTTTTTTCTGTTCAATAGACTGAGAAAAGCGATAAGAACATGATTTTAGAAGCGATGGTACCTCAATAGAAGAGAATTAGGTGTATAGTGGATAATTGTGGGGTTTGGGGTGTGGCTTGGGTACATTGACGAATAAAGCATACATACATACATCCATGAAAAATTGTTGAAAATTAAATATACGATTTTTATGCATTTATGGATAGATTGTGTGCTAAAAATGACTATGAACACCTAACATCATGGTTCTTCAGGCATTTTTAGTGGAAAAAATGGAAAAAAGGCAATGTCTTCGAACTCATACGCATTTGATCAGTTCCTACAGTGACAAACCTGACAGAGAACCTCTGACTATGTGTTTTTTCTGTTCAATAGACTGAGAAAAGCGATAAGAACATGATTTTAGAAGCGATGGTACCTCAATAGAAGAGAATTAGGTGTATAGTGGATAATTGTGGGGTTTGGGGTGTGGCTTGGGTACATTGACGAATAAAGCATACATACATACATCCATGAAAAATTGTTGAAAATTAAATATACGATTTTTATGCATTTATGGATAGATTGTGTGCTAAAAATGACTATGAACACCTAACATCATGGTTCTTCAGGCATTTTTAGTGGAAAAAATGGAAAAAAGGCAATGTCTTCGAACTCATACGCATTTGGTCAGTTCCTACAGTGACAAACCTGACAGAGAACCTCTGACTATGTGTTTTTTCTGTTCAATAGACTGAGAAAAGCGATAAGAACATGATTTTAGAAGCGATGGTACCTCAATAGAAGAGAATTAGGTGTATAGTGGATAATTGTGGGGTTTGGGGTGTGGCTTGGGTACATTGACGAATAAAGCATACATACATACATCCATGAAAAATTGTTGAAAATTAAATATACGATTTTTATGCATTTATGGATAGATTGTGTGCTAAAAATGACTATGAACACCTAACATCATGGTTCTTCAGGCATTTTTAGTGGAAAAAATGGAAAAAAGGCAATGTCTTCGAACTCATACGCATTTGATCAGTTCCTACAGTGACAAACCCGACAGAGAACCTCTGACTATGTGTTTTTTCTGTTCAATAGACTGAGAAAAGCGATAAGAACATGATTTTAGAAGCGATGGTACCTCAATAGAAGAGAATTAGGTGTATAGTGGATAATTGTGGGGTTTGGGGTGTGGCTTGGGTACATTGACGAATAAAGCATACATACATACATCCATGAAAAATTGTTGAAAATTAAATATACGATTTTTATGCATTTATGGATAGATTGTGTGCTAAAAATGACTATGAACACCTAACATCATGGTTCTTCAGGCATTTTTAGTGGAAAAAATGGAAAAAAGGCAATGTCTTCGAACTCATACGCATTTGATCAGTTCCTACAGTGACAAACCTGACAGAGAACCTCTGACTATGTGTTTTTTCTGTTCAATAGACTGAGAAAAGCGATAAGAACATGATTTTAGAAGCGATGGTACCTCAATAGAAGAGAATTAGGTGTATAGTGGATAATTGTGGGGTTTGGGGTGTGGCTTGGGTACATTGACGAATAAAGCATACATACATACATCCATGAAAAATTGTTGAAAATTAAATATACGATTTTTATGCATTTATGGATAGATTGTGTGCTAAAAATGACTATGAACACCTAACATCATGGTTCTTCAGGCATTTTTAGTGGAAAAAATGGAAAAAAGGCAATGTCTTCGAACTCATACGCATTTGATCAGTTCCTACAGTGACAAACCTGACAGAGAACCTATGACTATGTGTTTTTTCTGTTCAATAGACTGAGAAAAGCGATAAGAACATGATTTTAGAAGCGATGGTACCTCAATAGAAGAGAATTAGGTGTATAGTGGATAATTGTGGGGTTTGGGGTGTGGCTTGGGTACATTGACGAATAAAGCATACATACATACATCCATGAAAAATTGTTGAAAATTAAATATACGATTTTTATGCATTTATGGATAGATTGTGTGCTAAAAATGACTATGAACACCTAACATCATGGTTCTTCAGGCATTTTTAGTGGAAAAAATGGAAAAAAGGCAATGTCTTCGAACTCATACGCATTTGATCAGTTCCTACAGTGACAAACCTGACAGAGAACCTCTGACTATGTGTTTTTTCTGTTCAATAGACTGAGAAAAGCGATAAGAACATGATTTTAGAAGCGATGGTACCTCAATAGAAGAGAATTAGGTGTATAGTGGATAATTGTGGGGTTTGGGGTGTGGCTTGGGTACATTGACGAATAAAGCATACATACATACATCCATGAAAAATTGTTGAAAATTAAATATACGATTTTTATGCATTTATGGATAGATTGTGTGCTAAAAATGACTATGAACACCTAACATCATGGTTCTTCAGGCATTTTTAGTGGAAAAAATGGAAAAAAGGCAATGTCTTCGAACTCATACGCATTTGATCAGTTCCTACAGTGACAAACCTGACAGAGAACCTCTGACTATGTGTTTTTTCTGTTCAATAGACTGAGAAAAGCGATAAGAACATGATTTTAGAAGCGATGGTACCTCAATAGAAGAGAATTAGGTGTATAGTGGATAATTGTGGGGTTTGGGGTGTGGCTTGGGTACATTGACGAATAAAGCATACATACATACATCCATGAAAAATTGTTGAAAATTAAATATACGATTTTTATGCATTTATGGATAGATTGTGTGCTAAAAATGACTATGAACACCTAACATCATGGTTCTTCAGGCATTTTTAGTGGAAAAAATGGAAAAAAGGCAATGTCTTCGAACTCATACGCATTTGATCAGTTCCTACAGTGACAAACCTGACAGAGAACCTCTGACTATGTGTTTTTTCTGTTCAATAGACTGAGAAAAGCGATAAGAACATGATTTTAGAAGCGATGGTACCTCAATAGAAGAGAATTAGGTGTATAGTGGATAATTGTGGGGTTTGGGGTGTGGCTTGGGTACATTGACGAATAAAGCATACATACATACATCCATGAAAAATTGTTGAAAATTAAATATACGATTTTTATGCATTTATGGATAGATTGTGTGCTAAAAATGACTATGAACACCTAACATCATGGTTCTTCAGGCATTTTTAGTGGAAAAAATGGAAAAAAGGCAATGTCTTCGAACTCATACGCATTTGATCAGTTCCTACAGTGACAAACCTGACAGAGAACCTCTGACTATGTGTTTTTTCTGTTCAATAGACTGAGAAAAGCGATAAGAACATGATTTTAGAAGCGATGGTACCTCAATAGAAGAGAATTAGGTGTATAGTGGATAATTGTGGGGTTTGGGGTGTGGCTTGGGTACATTGACGAATAAAGCATACATACATACATCCATGAAAAATTGTTGAAAATTAAATATACGATTTTTATGCATTTATGGATAGATTGTGTGCTAAAAATGACTATGAACACCTAACATCATGGTTCTTCAGGCATTTTTAGTGGAAAAAATGGAAAAAAGGCAATGTCTTCGAACTCATACGCATTTGATCAGTTCCTACAGTGACAAACCTGACAGAGAACCTCTGACTATGTGTTTTTTCTGTTCAATAGACTGAGAAAAGCGATAAGAACATGATTTTAGAAGCGATGGTACCTCAATAGAAGAGAATTAGGTGTATAGTGGATAATTGTGGGGTTTGGGGTGTGGCTTGGGTACATTGACGAATAAAGCATACATACATACATCCATGAAAAATTGTTGAAAATTAAATATACGATTTTTATGCATTTATGGATAGATTGTGTGCTAAAAATGACTATGAACACCTAACATCATGGTTCTTCAGGCATTTTTAGTGGAAAAAATGGAAAAAAGGCAATGTCTTCGAACTCATACGCATTTGATCAGTTCCTACAGTGACAAACCTGACAGAGAACCTCTGACTATGTGTTTTTTCTGTTCAATAGACTGAGAAAAGCGATAAGAACATGATTTTAGAAGCGATGGTACCTCAATAGAAGAGAATTAGGTGTATAGTGGATAATTGTGGGGTTTGGGGTGTGGCTTGGGTACATTGACGAATAAAGCATACATACATACATCCATGAAAAATTGTTGAAAATTAAATATACGATTTTTATGCATTTATGGATAGATTGTGTGCTAAAAATGACTATGAACACCTAACATCATGGTTCTTCAGGCATTTTTAGTGGAAAAAATGGAAAAAAGGCAATGTCTTCGAACTCATACGCATTTGATCAGTTCCTACAGTGACAAACCTGACAGAGAACCTCTGACTATGTGTTTTTTCTGTTCAATAGACTGAGAAAAGCGATAAGAACATGATTTTAGAAGCGATGGTACCTCAATAGAAGAGAATTAGGTGTATAGTGGATAATTGTGGGGTTTGGGGTGTGGCTTGGGTACATTGACGAATAAAGCATACATACATACATCCATGAAAAATTGTTGAAAATTAAATATACGATTTTTATGCATTTATGGATAGATTGTGTGCTAAAAATGACTATGAACACCTAACATCATGGTTCTTCAGGCATTTTTAGTGGAAAAAATGGAAAAAAGGCAATGTCTTCGAACTCATACGCATTTGATCAGTTCCTACAGTGACAAACCTGACAGAGAACCTCTGACTATGTGTTTTTTCTGTTCAATAGACTGAGAAAAGCGATAAGAACATGATTTTAGAAGCGATGGTACCTCAATAGAAGAGAATTAGGTGTATAGTGGATAATTGTGGGGTTTGGGGTGTGGCTTGGGTACATTGACGAATAAAGCATACATACATACATCCATGAAAAATTGTTGAAAATTAAATATACGATTTTTATGCATTTATGGATAGATTGTGTGCTAAAAATGACTATGAACACCTAACATCATGGTTCTTCAGGCATTTTTAGTGGAAAAAATGGAAAAAAGGCAATGTCTTCGAACTCATACGCATTTGATCAGTTCCTACAGTGACAAACCTGACAGAGAACCTCTGACTATGTGTTTTTTCTGTTCAATAGACTGAGAAAAGCGATAAGAACATGATTTTAGAAGCGATGGTACCTCAATAGAAGAGAATTAGGTGTATAGTGGATAATTGTGGGGTTTGGGGTGTGGCTTGGGTACATTGACGAATAAAGCATACATACATACATCCATGAAAAATTGTTGAAAATTAAATATACGATTTTTATGCATTTATGGATAGATTGTGTGCTAAAAATGACTATGAACACCTAACATCATGGTTCTTCAGGCATTTTTAGTGGAAAAAATGGAAAAAAGGCAATGTCTTCGAACTCATACGCATTTGATCAGTTCCTACAGTGACAAACCTGACAGAGAACCTCTGACTATGTGTTTTTTCTGTTCAATAGACTGAGAAAAGCGATAAGAACATGATTTTAGAAGCGATGGTACCTCAATAGAAGAGAATTAGGTGTATAGTGGATAATTGTGGGGTTTGGGGTGTGGCTTGGGTACATTGACGAATAAAGCATACATACATACATCCATGAAAAATTGTTGAAAATTAAATATACGATTTTTATGCATTTATGGATAGATTGTGTGCTAAAAATGACTATGAACACCTAACATCATGGTTCTTCAGGCATTTTTAGTGGAAAAAATGGAAAAAAGGCAATGTCTTCGAACTCATACGCATTTGATCAGTTCCTACAGTGACAAACCTGACAGAGAACCTCTGACTATGTGTTTTTTCTGTTCAATAGACTGAGAAAAGCGATAAGAACATGATTTTAGAAGCGATGGTACCTCAATAGAAGAGAATTAGGTGTATAGTGGATAATTGTGGGGTTTGGGGTGTGGCTTGGGTACATTGACGAATAAAGCATACATACATACATCCATGAAAAATTGTTGAAAATTAAATATACGATTTTTATGCATTTATGGATAGATTGTGTGCTAAAAATGACTATGAACACCTAACATCATGGTTCTTCAGGCATTTTTAGTGGAAAAAATGGAAAAAAGGCAATGTCTTCGAACTCATACGCATTTGATCAGTTCCTACAGTGACAAACCTGACAGAGAACCTCTGACTATGTGTTTTTTCTGTTCAATAGACTGAGAAAAGCGATAAGAACATGATTTTAGAAGCGATGGTACCTCAATAGAAGAGAATTAGGTGTATAGTGGATAATTGTGGGGTTTGGGGTGTGGCTTGGGTACATTGACGAATAAAGCATACATACATACATCCATGAAAAATTGTTGAAAATTAAATATACGATTTTTATGCATTTATGGATAGATTGTGTGCTAAAAATGACTATGAACACCTAACATCATGGTTCTTCAGGCATTTTTAGTGGAAAAAATGGAAAAAAGGCAATGTCTTCGAACTCATACGCATTTGATCAGTTCCTACAGTGACAAACCTGACAGAGAACCTCTGACTATGTGTTTTTTCTGTTCAATAGACTGAGAAAAGCGATAAGAACATGATTTTAGAAGCGATGGTACCTCAATAGAAGAGAATTAGGTGTATAGTGGATAATTGTGGGGTTTGGGGTGTGGCTTGGGTACATTGACGAATAAAGCATACATACATACATCCATGAAAAATTGTTGAAAATTAAATATACGATTTTTATGCATTTATGGATAGATTGTGTGCTAAAAATGACTATGAACACCTAACATCATGGTTCTTCAGGCATTTTTAGTGGAAAAAATGGAAAAAAGGCAATGTCTTCGAACTCATACGCATTTGATCAGTTCCTACAGTGACAAACCTGACAGAGAACCTCTGACTATGTGTTTTTTCTGTTCAATAGACTGAGAAAAGCGATAAGAACATGATTTTAGAAGCGATGGTACCTCAATAGAAGAGAATTAGGTGTATAGTGGATAATTGTGGGGTTTGGGGTGTGGCTTGGGTACATTGACGAATAAAGCATACATACATACATCCATGAAAAATTGTTGAAAATTAAATATACGATTTTTATGCATTTATGGATAGATTGTGTGCTAAAAATGACTATGAACACCTAACATCATGGTTCTTCAGGCATTTTTAGTGGAAAAAATGGAAAAAAGGCAATGTCTTCGAACTCATACGCATTTGATCAGTTCCTACAGTGACAAACCTGACAGAGAACCTCTGACTATGTGTTTTTTCTGTTCAATAGACTGAGAAAAGCGATAAGAACATGATTTTAGAAGCGATGGTACCTCAATAGAAGAGAATTAGGTGTATAGTGGATAATTGTGGGGTTTGGGGTGTGGCTTGGGTACATTGACGAATAAAGCATACATACATACATCCATGAAAAATTGTTGAAAATTAAATATACGATTTTTATGCATTTATGGATAGATTGTGTGCTAAAAATGACTATGAACACCTAACATCATGGTTCTTCAGGCATTTTTAGTGGAAAAAAATGGAAAAAAGGCAATGTCTTCGAACTCATACGCATTTGATCAGTTCCTACAGTGACAAACCTGACAGAGAACCTCTGACTATGTGTTTTTTCTGTTCAATAGACTGAGAAAAGCGATAAGAACATGATTTTAGAAGCGATGGTACCTCAATAGAAGAGAATTAGGTGTATAGTGGATAATTGTGGGGTTTGGGGTGTGGCTTGGGTACATTGACGAATAAAGCATACATACATACATCCATGAAAAATTGTTGAAAATTAAATATACGATTTTTATGCATTTATGGATAGATTGTGTGCTAAAAATGACTATGAACACCTAACATCATGGTTCTTCAGGCATTTTTAGTGGAAAAAATGGAAAAAAGGCAATGTCTTCGAACTCATACGCATTTGATCAGTTCCTACAGTGACAAACCTGACAGAGAACCTCTGACTATGTGTTTTTTCTGTTCAATAGACTGAGAAAAGCGATAAGAACATGATTTTAGAAGCGATGGTACCTCAATAGAAGAGAATTAGGTGTATAGTGGATAATTGTGGGGTTTGGGGTGTGGCTTGGGTACATTGACGAATAAAGCATACATACATACATCCATGAAAAATTGTTGAAAATTAAATATACGATTTTTATGCATTTATGGATAGATTGTGTGCTAAAAATGACTATGAACACCTAACATCATGGTTCTTCAGGCATTTTTAGTGGAAAAAATGGAAAAAAGGCAATGTCTTCGAACTCATACGCATTTGATCAGTTCCTACAGTGACAAACCTGACAGAGAACCTCTGACTATGTGTTTTTTCTGTTCAATAGACTGAGAAAAGCGATAAGAACATGATTTTAGAAGCGATGGTACCTCAATAGAAGAGAATTAGGTGTATAGTGGATAATTGTGGGGTTTGGGGTGTGGCTTGGGTACATTGACGAATAAAGCATACATACATACATCCATGAAAAATTGTTGAAAATTAAATATACGATTTTTATGCATTTATGGATAGATTGTGTGCTAAAAATGACTATGAACACCTAACATCATGGTTCTTCAGGCATTTTTAGTGGAAAAAATGGAAAAAAGGCAATGTCTTCGAACTCATACGCATTTGATCAGTTCCTACAGTGACAAACCTGACAGAGAACCTCTGACTATGTGTTTTTTCTGTTCAATAGACTGAGAAAAGCGATAAGAACATGATTTTAGAAGCGATGGTACCTCAATAGAAGAGAATTAGGTGTATAGTGGATAATTGTGGGGTTTGGGGTGTGGCTTGGGTACATTGACGAATAAAGCATACATACATACATCCATGAAAAATTGTTGAAAATTAAATATACGATTTTTATGCATTTATGGATAGATTGTGTGCTAAAAATGACTATGAACACCTAACATCATGGTTCTTCAGGCATTTTTAGTGGAAAAAATGGAAAAAAGGCAATGTCTTCGAACTCATACGCATTTGATCAGTTCCTACAGTGACAAACCTGACAGAGAACCTCTGACTATGTGTTTTTTCTGTTCAATAGACTGAGAAAAGCGATAAGAACATGATTTTAGAAGCGATGGTACCTCAATAGAAGAGAATTAGGTGTATAGTGGATAATTGTGGGGTTTGGGGTGTGGCTTGGGTACATTGACGAATAAAGCATACATACATACATCCATGAAAAATTGTTGAAAATTAAATATACGATTTTTATGCATTTATGGATAGATTGTGTGCTAAAAATGACTATGAACACCTAACATCATGGTTCTTCAGGCATTTTTAGTGGAAAAAATGGAAAAAAAAGGCAATGTCTTCGAACTCATACGCATTTGATCAGTTCCTACAGTGACAAACCTGACAGAGAACCTCTGACTATGTGTTTTTTCTGTTCAATAGACTGAGAAAAGCGATAAGAACATGATTTTAGAAGCGATGGTACCTCAATAGAAGAGAATTAGGTGTATAGTGGATAATTGTGGGGTTTGGGGTGTGGCTTGGGTACATTGACGAATAAAGCATACATACATACATCCATGAAAAATTGTTGAAAATTAAATATACGATTTTTATGCATTTATGGATAGATTGTGTGCTAAAAATGACTATGAACACCTAACATCATGGTTCTTCAGGCATTTTTAGTGGAAAAAATGGAAAAAAGTTCCTACAGTGGCAATGTCTTCGTTGAAAATTAAATATACGATTTTTATGCATTTATGGATAGATTGTGTGCTAAAAATGACTATGAACACCTAACATCATGGTTCTTCAGGCATTTTTAGTGGAAAAAATGGAAAAAAGGCAATGTCTTCGAACTCATACGCATTTGATCAGTTCCTACAGTGACAAACCTGACAGAGAACCTCTGACTATGTGTTTTTTCTGTTCAATAGACTGAGAAAAGCGATAAGAACATGATTTTAGAAGCGATGGTACCTCAATAGAAGAGAATTAGGTGTATAGTGGATAATTGTGGGGTTTGGGGTGTGGCTTGGGTACATTGACGAATAAAGCATACATACATACATCCATGAAAAATTGTTGAAAATTAAATATACGATTTTTATGCATTTATGGATAGATTGTGTGCTAAAAATGACTATGAACACCTAACATCATGGTTCTTCAGGCATTTTTAGTGGAAAAAATGGAAAAAAGGCAATGTCTTCGAACTCATACGCATTTGATCAGTTCCTACAGTGACAAACCTGACAGAGAACCTCTGACTATGTGTTTTTTCTGTTCAATAGACTGAGAAAAGCGATAAGAACATGATTTTAGAAGCGATGGTACCTCAATAGAAGAGAATTAGGTGTATAGTGGATAATTGTGGGGTTTGGGGTGTGGCTTGGGTACATTGACGAATAAAGCATACATACATACATCCATGAAAAATTGTTGAAAATTAAATATACGATTTTTATGCATTTATGGATAGATTGTGTGCTAAAAATGACTATGAACACCTAACATCATGGTTCTTCAGGCATTTTTAGTGGAAAAAATGGAAAAAAGGCAATGTCTTCGAACTCATACGCATTTGATCAGTTCCTACAGTGACAAACCTGACAGAGAACCTCTGACTATGTGTTTTTTCTGTTCAATAGACTGAGAAAAGCGATAAGAACATGATTTTAGAAGCGATGGTACCTCAATAGAAGAGAATTAGGTGTATAGTGGATAATTGTGGGGTTTGGGGTGTGGCTTGGGTACATTGACGAATAAAGCATACATACATACATCCATGAAAAATTGTTGAAAATTAAATATACGATTTTTATGCATTTATGGATAGATTGTGTGCTAAAAATGACTATGAACACCTAACATCATGGTTCTTCAGGCATTTTTAGTGGAAAAAATGGAAAAAAGGCAATGTCTTCGAACTCATACGCATTTGATCAGTTCCTACAGTGACAAACCTGACAGAGAACCTCTGACTATGTGTTTTTTCTGTTCAATAGACTGAGAAAAGCGATAAGAACATGATTTTAGAAGCGATGGTACCTCAATAGAAGAGAATTAGGTGTATAGTGGATAATTGTGGGGTTTGGGGTGTGGCTTGGGTACATTGACGAATAAAGCATACATACATACATCCATGAAAAATTGTTGAAAATTAAATATACGATTTTTATGCATTTATGGATAGATTGTGTGCTAAAAATGACTATGAACACCTAACATCATGGTTCTTCAGGCATTTTTAGTGGAAAAAATGGAAAAAAGGCAATGTCTTCGAACTCATACGCATTTGATCAGTTCCTACAGTGACAAACCTGACAGAGAACCTCTGACTATGTGTTTTTTCTGTTCAATAGACTGAGAAAAGCGATAAGAACATGATTTTAGAAGCGATGGTACCTCAATAGAAGAGAATTAGGTGTATAGTGGATAATTGTGGGGTTTGGGGTGTGGCTTGGGTACATTGACGAATAAAGCATACATACATACATCCATGAAAAATTGTTGAAAATTAAATATACGATTTTTATGCATTTATGGATAGATTGTGTGCTAAAAATGACTATGAACACCTAACATCATGGTTCTTCAGGCATTTTTAGTGGAAAAAATGGAAAAAAGGCAATGTCTTCGAACTCATACGCATTTGATCAGTTCCTACAGTGACAAACCTGACAGAGAACCTCTGACTATGTGTTTTTTCTGTTCAATAGACTGAGAAAAGCGATAAGAACATGATTTTAGAAGCGATGGTACCTCAATAGAAGAGAATTAGGTGTATAGTGGATAATTGTGGGGTTTGGGGTGTGGCTTGGGTACATTGACGAATAAAGCATACATACATACATCCATGAAAAATTGTTGAAAATTAAATATACGATTTTTATGCATTTATGGATAGATTGTGTGCTAAAAATGACTATGAACACCTAACATCATGGTTCTTCAGGCATTTTTAGTGGAAAAAATGGAAAAAAGGCAATGTCTTCGAACTCATACGCATTTGATCAGTTCCTACAGTGACAAACCTGACAGAGAACCTCTGACTATGTGTTTTTTCTGTTCAATAGACTGAGAAAAGCGATAAGAACATGATTTTAGAAGCGATGGTACCTCAATAGAAGAGAATTAGGTGTATAGTGGATAATTGTGGGGTTTGGGGTGTGGCTTGGGTACATTGACGAATAAAGCATACATACATACATCCATGAAAAATTGTTGAAAATTAAATATACGATTTTTATGCATTTATGGATAGATTGTGTGCTAAAAATGACTATGAACACCTAACATCATGGTTCTTCAGGCATTTTTAGTGGAAAAAATGGAAAAAAGGCAATGTCTTCGAACTCATACGCATTTGATCAGTTCCTACAGTGACAAACCTGACAGAGAACCTCTGACTATGTGTTTTTTCTGTTCAATAGACTGAGAAAAGCGATAAGAACATGATTTTAGAAGCGATGGTACCTCAATAGAAGAGAATTAGGTGTATAGTGGATAATTGTGGGGTTTGGGGTGTGGCTTGGGTACATTGACGAATAAAGCATACATACATACATCCATGAAAAATTGTTGAAAATTAAATATACGATTTTTATGCATTTATGGATAGATTGTGTGCTAAAAATGACTATGAACACCTAACATCATGGTTCTTCAGGCATTTTTAGTGGAAAAAATGGAAAAAAGGCAATGTCTTCGAACTCATACGCATTTGATCAGTTCCTACAGTGACAAACCTGACAGAGAACCTCTGACTATGTGTTTTTTCTGTTCAATAGACTGAGAAAAGCGATAAGAACATGATTTTAGAAGCGATGGTACCTCAATAGAAGAGAATTAGGTGTATAGTGGATAATTGTGGGGTTTGGGGTGTGGCTTGGGTACATTGACGAATAAAGCATACATACATACATCCATGAAAAATTGTTGAAAATTAAATATACGATTTTTATGCATTTATGGATAGATTGTGTGCTAAAAATGACTATGAACACCTAACATCATGGTTCTTCAGGCATTTTTAGTGGAAAAAATGGAAAAAAGGCAATGTCTTCGAACTCATACGCATTTGATCAGTTCCTACAGTGACAAACCTGACAGAGAACCTCTGACTATGTGTTTTTTCTGTTCAATAGACTGAGAAAAGCGATAAGAACATGATTTTAGAAGCGATGGTACCTCAATAGAAGAGAATTAGGTGTATAGTGGATAATTGTGGGGTTTGGGGTGTGGCTTGGGTACATTGACGAATAAAGCATACATACATACATCCATGAAAAATTGTTGAAAATTAAATATACGATTTTTATGCATTTATGGATAGATTGTGTGCTAAAAATGACTATGAACACCTAACATCATGGTTCTTCAGGCATTTTTAGTGGAAAAAATGGAAAAAAGGCAATGTCTTCGAACTCATACGCATTTGATCAGTTCCTACAGTGACAAACCTGACAGAGAACCTCTGACTATGTGTTTTTTCTGTTCAATAGACTGAGAAAAGCGATAAGAACATGATTTTAGAAGCGATGGTACCTCAATAGAAGAGAATTAGGTGTATAGTGGATAATTGTGGGGTTTGGGGTGTGGCTTGGGTACATTGACGAATAAAGCATACATACATACATCCATGAAAAATTGTTGAAAATTAAATATACGATTTTTATGCATTTATGGATAGATTGTGTGCTAAAAATGACTATGAACACCTAACATCATGGTTCTTCAGGCATTTTTAGTGGAAAAAATGGAAAAAAGGCAATGTCTTCGAACTCATACGCATTTGATCAGTTCCTACAGTGACAAACCTGACAGAGAACCTCTGACTATGTGTTTTTTCTGTTCAATAGACTGAGAAAAGCGATAAGAACATGATTTTAGAAGCGATGGTACCTCAATAGAAGAGAATTAGGTGTATAGTGGATAATTGTGGGGTTTGGGGTGTGGCTTGGGTACATTGACGAATAAAGCATACATACATACATCCATGAAAAATTGTTGAAAATTAAATATACGATTTTTATGCATTTATGGATAGATTGTGTGCTAAAAATGACTATGAACACCTAACATCATGGTTCTTCAGGCATTTTTAGTGGAAAAAATGGAAAAAAGGCAATGTCTTCGAACTCATACGCATTTGATCAGTTCCTACAGTGACAAACCTGACAGAGAACCTCTGACTATGTGTTTTTTCTGTTCAATAGACTGAGAAAAGCGATAAGAACATGATTTTAGAAGCGATGGTACCTCAATAGAAGAGAATTAGGTGTATAGTGGATAATTGTGGGGTTTGGGGTGTGGCTTGGGTACATTGACGAATAAAGCATACATACATACATCCATGAAAAATTGTTGAAAATTAAATATACGATTTTTATGCATTTATGGATAGATTGTGTGCTAAAAATGACTATGAACACCTAACATCATGGTTCTTCAGGCATTTTTAGTGGAAAAAATGGAAAAAAGGCAATGTCTTCGAACTCATACGCATTTGATCAGTTCCTACAGTGACAAACCTGACAGAGAACCTCTGACTATGTGTTTTTTCTGTTCAATAGACTGAGAAAAGCGATAAGAACATGATTTTAGAAGCGATGGTACCTCAATAGAAGAGAATTAGGTGTATAGTGGATAATTGTGGGGTTTGGGGTGTGGCTTGGGTACATTGACGAATAAAGCATACATACATACATCCATGAAAAATTGTTGAAAATTAAATATACGATTTTTATGCATTTATGGATAGATTGTGTGCTAAAAATGACTATGAACACCTAACATCATGGTTCTTCAGGCATTTTTAGTGGAAAAAATGGAAAAAAGGCAATGTCTTCGAACTCATACGCATTTGATCAGTTCCTACAGTGACAAACCTGACAGAGAACCTCTGACTATGTGTTTTTTCTGTTCAATAGACTGAGAAAAGCGATAAGAACATGATTTTAGAAGCGATGGTACCTCAATAGAAGAGAATTAGGTGTATAGTGGATAATTGTGGGGTTTGGGGTGTGGCTTGGGTACATTGACGAATAAAGCATACATACATACATCCATGAAAAATTGTTGAAAATTAAATATACGATTTTTATGCATTTATGGATAGATTGTGTGCTAAAAATGACTATGAACACCTAACATCATGGTTCTTCAGGCATTTTTAGTGGAAAAAATGGAAAAAAGGCAATGTCTTCGAACTCATACGCATTTGATCAGTTCCTACAGTGACAAACCTGACAGAGAACCTCTGACTATGTGTTTTTTCTGTTCAATAGACTGAGAAAAGCGATAAGAACATGATTTTAGAAGCGATGGTACCTCAATAGAAGAGAATTAGGTGTATAGTGGATAATTGTGGGGTTTGGGGTGTGGCTTGGGTACATTGACGAATAAAGCATACATACATACATCCATGAAAAATTGTTGAAAATTAAATATACGATTTTTATGCATTTATGGATAGATTGTGTGCTAAAAATGACTATGAACACCTAACATCATGGTTCTTCAGGCATTTTTAGTGGAAAAAATGGAAAAAAGGCAATGTCTTCGAACTCATACGCATTTGATCAGTTCCTACAGTGACAAACCTGACAGAGAACCTCTGACTATGTGTTTTTTCTGTTCAATAGACTGAGAAAAGCGATAAGAACATGATTTTAGAAGCGATGGTACCTCAATAGAAGAGAATTAGGTGTATAGTGGATAATTGTGGGGTTTGGGGTGTGGCTTGGGTACATTGACGAATAAAGCATACATACATACATCCATGAAAAATTGTTGAAAATTAAATATACGATTTTTATGCATTTATGGATAGATTGTGTGCTAAAAATGACTATGAACACCTAACATCATGGTTCTTCAGGCATTTTTAGTGGAAAAAATGGAAAAAAGGCAATGTCTTCGAACTCATACGCATTTGATCAGTTCCTACAGTGACAAACCTGACAGAGAACCTCTGACTATGTGTTTTTTCTGTTCAATAGACTGAGAAAAGCGATAAGAACATGATTTTAGAAGCGATGGTACCTCAATAGAAGAGAATTAGGTGTATAGTGGATAATTGTGGGGTTTGGGGTGTGGCTTGGGTACATTGACGAATAAAGCATACATACATACATCCATGAAAAATTGTTGAAAATTAAATATACGATTTTTATGCATTTATGGATAGATTGTGTGCTAAAAATGACTATGAACACCTAACATCATGGTTCTTCAGGCATTTTTAGTGGAAAAAATGGAAAAAAGGCAATGTCTTCGAACTCATACGCATTTGATCAGTTCCTACAGTGACAAACCTGACAGAGAACCTCTGACTATGTGTTTTTTCTGTTCAATAGACTGAGAAAAGCGATAAGAACATGATTTTAGAAGCGATGGTACCTCAATAGAAGAGAATTAGGTGTATAGTGGATAATTGTGGGGTTTGGGGTGTGGCTTGGGTACATTGACGAATAAAGCATACATACATACATCCATGAAAAATTGTTGAAAATTAAATATACGATTTTTATGCATTTATGGATAGATTGTGTGCTAAAAATGACTATGAACACCTAACATCATGGTTCTTCAGGCATTTTTAGTGGAAAAAATGGAAAAAAGGCAATGTCTTCGAACTCATACGCATTTGATCAGTTCCTACAGTGACAAACCTGACAGAGAACCTCTGACTATGTGTTTTTTCTGTTCAATAGACTGAGAAAAGCGATAAGAACATGATTTTAGAAGCGATGGTACCTCAATAGAAGAGAATTAGGTGTATAGTGGATAATTGTGGGGTTTGGGGTGTGGCTTGGGTACATTGACGAATAAAGCATACATACATACATCCATGAAAAATTGTTGAAAATTAAATATACGATTTTTATGCATTTATGGATAGATTGTGTGCTAAAAATGACTATGAACACCTAACATCATGGTTCTTCAGGCATTTTTAGTGGAAAAAATGGAAAAAAGGCAATGTCTTCGAACTCATACGCATTTGATCAGTTCCTACAGTGACAAACCTGACAGAGAACCTCTGACTATGTGTTTTTTCTGTTCAATAGACTGAGAAAAGCGATAAGAACATGATTTTAGAAGCGATGGTACCTCAATAGAAGAGAATTAGGTGTATAGTGGATAATTGTGGGGTTTGGGGTGTGGCTTGGGTACATTGACGAATAAAGCATACATACATACATCCATGAAAAATTGTTGAAAATTAAATATACGATTTTTATGCATTTATGGATAGATTGTGTGCTAAAAATGACTATGAACACCTAACATCATGGTTCTTCAGGCATTTTTAGTGGAAAAAATGGAAAAAAGGCAATGTCTTCGAACTCATACGCATTTGATCAGTTCCTACAGTGACAAACCTGACAGAGAACCTCTGACTATGTGTTTTTTCTGTTCAATAGACTGAGAAAAGCGATAAGAACATGATTTTAGAAGCGATGGTACCTCAATAGAAGAGAATTAGGTGTATAGTGGATAATTGTGGGGTTTGGGGTGTGGCTTGGGTACATTGACGAATAAAGCATACATACATACATCCATGAAAAATTGTTGAAAATTAAATATACGATTTTTATGCATTTATGGATAGATTGTGTGCTAAAAATGACTATGAACACCTAACATCATGGTTCTTCAGGCATTTTTAGTGGAAAAAATGGAAAAAAGGCAATGTCTTCGAACTCATACGCATTTGATCAGTTCCTACAGTGACAAACCTGACAGAGAACCTCTGACTATGTGTTTTTTCTGTTCAATAGACTGAGAAAAGCGATAAGAACATGATTTTAGAAGCGATGGTACCTCAATAGAAGAGAATTAGGTGTATAGTGGATAATTGTGGGGTTTGGGGTGTGGCTTGGGTACATTGACGAATAAAGCATACATACATACATCCATGAAAAATTGTTGAAAATTAAATATACGATTTTTATGCATTTATGGATAGATTGTGTGCTAAAAATGACTATGAACACCTAACATCATGGTTCTTCAGGCATTTTTAGTGGAAAAAATGGAAAAAAGGCAATGTCTTCGAACTCATACGCATTTGATCAGTTCCTACAGTGACAAACCTGACAGAGAACCTCTGACTATGTGTTTTTTTCTGTTCAATAGACTGAGAAAAGCGATAAGAACATGATTTTAGAAGCGATGGTACCTCAATAGAAGAGAATTAGGTGTATAGTGGATAATTGTGGGGTTTGGGGTGTGGCTTGGGTACATTGACGAATAAAGCATACATACATACATCCATGAAAAATTGTTGAAAATTAAATATACGATTTTTATGCATTTATGGATAGATTGTGTGCTAAAAATGACTATGAACACCTAACATCATGGTTCTTCAGGCATTTTTAGTGGAAAAAATGGAAAAAAGGCAATGTCTTCGAACTCATACGCATTTGATCAGTTCCTACAGTGACAAACCTGACAGAGAACCTCTGACTATGTGTTTTTTCTGTTCAATAGACTGAGAAAAGCGATAAGAACATGATTTTAGAAGCGATGGTACCTCAATAGAAGAGAATTAGGTGTATAGTGGATAATTGTGGGGTTTGGGGTGTGGCTTGGGTACATTGACGAATAAAGCATACATACATACATCCATGAAAAATTGTTGAAAATTAAATATACGATTTTTATGCATTTATGGATAGATTGTGTGCTAAAAATGACTATGAACACCTAACATCATGGTTCTTCAGGCATTTTTAGTGGAAAAAATGGAAAAAAGGCAATGTCTTCGAACTCATACGCATTTGATCAGTTCCTACAGTGACAAACCTGACAGAGAACCTCTGACTATGTGTTTTTTCTGTTCAATAGACTGAGAAAAGCGATAAGAACATGATTTTAGAAGCGATGGTACCTCAATAGAAGAGAATTAGGTGTATAGTGGATAATTGTGGGGTTTGGGGTGTGGCTTGGGTACATTGACGAATAAAGCATACATACATACATCCATGAAAAATTGTTGAAAATTAAATATACGATTTTTATGCATTTATGGATAGATTGTGTGCTAAAAATGACTATGAACACCTAACATCATGGTTCTTCAGGCATTTTTAGTGGAAAAAATGGAAAAAAGGCAATGTCTTCGAACTCATACGCATTTGATCAGTTCCTACAGTGACAAACCTGACAGAGAACCTCTGACTATGTGTTTTTTCTGTTCAATAGACTGAGAAAAGCGATAAGAACATGATTTTAGAAGCGATGGTACCTCAATAGAAGAGAATTAGGTGTATAGTGGATAATTGTGGGGTTTGGGGTGTGGCTTGGGTACATTGACGAATAAAGCATACATACATACATCCATGAAAAATTGTTGAAAATTAAATATACGATTTTTATGCATTTATGGATAGATTGTGTGCTAAAAATGACTATGAACACCTAACATCATGGTTCTTCAGGCATTTTTAGTGGAAAAAATGGAAAAAAGGCAATGTCTTCGAACTCATACGCATTTGATCAGTTCCTACAGTGACAAACCTGACAGAGAACCTCTGACTATGTGTTTTTTCTGTTCAATAGACTGAGAAAAGCGATAAGAACATGATTTTAGAAGCGATGGTACCTCAATAGAAGAGAATTAGGTGTATAGTGGATAATTGTGGGGTTTGGGGTGTGGCTTGGGTACATTGACGAATAAAGCATACATACATACATCCATGAAAAATTGTTGAAAATTAAATATACGATTTTTATGCATTTATGGATAGATTGTGTGCTAAAAATGACTATGAACACCTAACATCATGGTTCTTCAGGCATTTTTAGTGGAAAAAATGGAAAAAAGGCAATGTCTTCGAACTCATACGCATTTGATCAGTTCCTACAGTGACAAACCTGACAGAGAACCTCTGACTATGTGTTTTTTCTGTTCAATAGACTGAGAAAAGCGATAAGAACATGATTTTAGAAGCGATGGTACCTCAATAGAAGAGAATTAGGTGTATAGTGGATAATTGTGGGGTTTGGGGTGTGGCTTGGGTACATTGACGAATAAAGCATACATACATACATCCATGAAAAATTGTTGAAAATTAAATATACGATTTTTATGCATTTATGGATAGATTGTGTGCTAAAAATGACTATGAACACCTAACATCATGGTTCTTCAGGCATTTTTAGTGGAAAAAATGGAAAAAAGGCAATGTCTTCGAACTCATACGCATTTGATCAGTTCCTACAGTGACAAACCTGACAGAGAACCTCTGACTATGTGTTTTTTCTGTTCAATAGACTGAGAAAAGCGATAAGAACATGATTTTAGAAGCGATGGTACCTCAATAGAAGAGAATTAGGTGTATAGTGGATAATTGTGGGGTTTGGGGTGTGGCTTGGGTACATTGACGAATAAAGCATACATACATACATCCATGAAAAATTGTTGAAAATTAAATATACGATTTTTATGCATTTATGGATAGATTGTGTGCTAAAAATGACTATGAACACCTAACATCATGGTTCTTCAGGCATTTTTAGTGGAAAAAATGGAAAAAAGGCAATGTCTTCGAACTCATACGCATTTGATCAGTTCCTACAGTGACAAACCTGACAGAGAACCTCTGACTATGTGTTTTTTCTGTTCAATAGACTGAGAAAAGCGATAAGAACATGATTTTAGAAGCGATGGTACCTCAATAGAAGAGAATTAGGTGTATAGTGGATAATTGTGGGGTTTGGGGTGTGGCTTGGGTACATTGACGAATAAAGCATACATACATACATCCATGAAAAATTGTTGAAAATTAAATATACGATTTTTATGCATTTATGGATAGATTGTGTGCTAAAAATGACTATGAACACCTAACATCATGGTTCTTCAGGCATTTTTAGTGGAAAAAATGGAAAAAAGGCAATGTCTTCGAACTCATACGCATTTGATCAGTTCCTACAGTGACAAACCTGACAGAGAACCTCTGACTATGTGTTTTTTCTGTTCAATAGACTGAGAAAAGCGATAAGAACATGATTTTAGAAGCGATGGTACCTCAATAGAAGAGAATTAGGTGTATAGTGGATAATTGTGGGGTTTGGGGTGTGGCTTGGGTACATTGACGAATAAAGCATACATACATACATCCATGAAAAATTGTTGAAAATTAAATATACGATTTTTATGCATTTATGGATAGATTGTGTGCTAAAAATGACTATGAACACCTAACATCATGGTTCTTCAGGCATTTTTAGTGGAAAAAATGGAAAAAAGGCAATGTCTTCGAACTCATACGCATTTGATCAGTTCCTACAGTGACAAACCTGACAGAGAACCTCTGACTATGTGTTTTTTCTGTTCAATAGACTGAGAAAAGCGATAAGAACATGATTTTAGAAGCGATGGTACCTCAATAGAAGAGAATTAGGTGTATAGTGGATAATTGTGGGGTTTGGGGTGTGGCTTGGGTACATTGACGAATAAAGCATACATACATACATCCATGAAAAATTGTTGAAAATTAAATATACGATTTTTATGCATTTATGGATAGATTGTGTGCTAAAAATGACTATGAACACCTAACATCATGGTTCTTCAGGCATTTTTAGTGGAAAAAATGGAAAAAAGGCAATGTCTTCGAACTCATACGCATTTGATCAGTTCCTACAGTGACAAACCTGACAGAGAACCTCTGACTATGTGTTTTTTCTGTTCAATAGACTGAGAAAAGCGATAAGAACATGATTTTAGAAGCGATGGTACCTCAATAGAAGAGAATTAGGTGTATAGTGGATAATTGTGGGGTTTGGGGTGTGGCTTGGGTACATTGACGAATAAAGCATACATACATACATCCATGAAAAATTGTTGAAAATTAAATATACGATTTTTATGCATTTATGGATAGATTGTGTGCTAAAAATGACTATGAACACCTAACATCATGGTTCTTCAGGCATTTTTAGTGGAAAAAATGGAAAAAAGGCAATGTCTTCGAACTCATACGCATTTGATCAGTTCCTACAGTGACAAACCTGACAGAGAACCTCTGACTATGTGTTTTTTCTGTTCAATAGACTGAGAAAAGCGATAAGAACATGATTTTAGAAGCGATGGTACCTCAATAGAAGAGAATTAGGTGTATAGTGGATAATTGTGGGGTTTGGGGTGTGGCTTGGGTACATTGACGAATAAAGCATACATACATACATCCATGAAAAATTGTTGAAAATTAAATATACGATTTTTATGCATTTATGGATAGATTGTGTGCTAAAAATGACTATGAACACCTAACATCATGGTTCTTCAGGCATTTTTAGTGGAAAAAATGGAAAAAAGGCAATGTCTTCGAACTCATACGCATTTGATCAGTTCCTACAGTGACAAACCTGACAGAGAACCTCTGACTATGTGTTTTTTCTGTTCAATAGACTGAGAAAAGCGATAAGAACATGATTTTAGAAGCGATGGTACCTCAATAGAAGAGAATTAGGTGTATAGTGGATAATTGTGGGGTTTGGGGTGTGGCTTGGGTACATTGACGAATAAAGCATACATACATACATCCATGAAAAATTGTTGAAAATTAAATATACGATTTTTATGCATTTATGGATAGATTGTGTGCTAAAAATGACTATGAACACCTAACATCATGGTTCTTCAGGCATTTTTAGTGGAAAAAATGGAAAAAAGGCAATGTCTTCGAACTCATACGCATTTGATCAGTTCCTACAGTGACAAACCTGACAGAGAACCTCTGACTATGTGTTTTTTCTGTTCAATAGACTGAGAAAAGCGATAAGAACATGATTTTAGAAGCGATGGTACCTCAATAGAAGAGAATTAGGTGTATAGTGGATAATTGTGGGGTTTGGGGTGTGGCTTGGGTACATTGACGAATAAAGCATACATACATACATCCATGAAAAATTGTTGAAAATTAAATATACGATTTTTATGCATTTATGGATAGATTGTGTGCTAAAAATGACTATGAACACCTAACATCATGGTTCTTCAGGCATTTTTAGTGGAAAAAATGGAAAAAAGGCAATGTCTTCGAACTCATACGCATTTGATCAGTTCCTACAGTGACAAACCTGACAGAGAACCTCTGACTATGTGTTTTTTCTGTTCAATAGACTGAGAAAAGCGATAAGAACATGATTTTAGAAGCGATGGTACCTCAATAGAAGAGAATTAGGTGTATAGTGGATAATTGTGGGGTTTGGGGTGTGGCTTGGGTACATTGACGAATAAAGCATACATACATACATCCATGAAAAATTGTTGAAAATTAAATATACGATTTTTATGCATTTATGGATAGATTGTGTGCTAAAAATGACTATGAACACCTAACATCATGGTTCTTCAGGCATTTTTAGTGGAAAAAATGGAAAAAAGGCAATGTCTTCGAACTCATACGCATTTGATCAGTTCCTACAGTGACAAACCTGACAGAGAACCTCTGACTATGTGTTTTTTCTGTTCAATAGACTGAGAAAAGCGATAAGAACATGATTTTAGAAGCGATGGTACCTCAATAGAAGAGAATTAGGTGTATAGTGGATAATTGTGGGGTTTGGGGTGTGGCTTGGGTACATTGACGAATAAAGCATACATACATACATCCATGAAAAATTGTTGAAAATTAAATATACGATTTTTATGCATTTATGGATAGATTGTGTGCTAAAAATGACTATGAACACCTAACATCATGGTTCTTCAGGCATTTTTAGTGGAAAAAATGGAAAAAAGGCAATGTCTTCGAACTCATACGCATTTGATCAGTTCCTACAGTGACAAACCTGACAGAGAACCTCTGACTATGTGTTTTTTTCTGTTCAATAGACTGAGAAAAGCGATAAGAACATGATTTTAGAAGCGATGGTACCTCAATAGAAGAGAATTAGGTGTATAGTGGATAATTGTGGGGTTTGGGGTGTGGCTTGGGTACATTGACGAATAAAGCATACATACATACATCCATGAAAAATTGTTGAAAATTAAATATACGATTTTTATGCATTTATGGATAGATTGTGTGCTAAAAATGACTATGAACACCTAACATCATGGTTCTTCAGGCATTTTTAGTGGAAAAAATGGAAAAAAGGCAATGTCTTCGAACTCATACGCATTTGATCAGTTCCTACAGTGACAAACCTGACAGAGAACCTCTGACTATGTGTTTTTTCTGTTCAATAGACTGAGAAAAGCGATAAGAACATGATTTTAGAAGCGATGGTACCTCAATAGAAGAGAATTAGGTGTATAGTGGATAATTGTGGGGTTTGGGGTGTGGCTTGGGTACATTGACGAATAAAGCATACATACATACATCCATGAAAAATTGTTGAAAATTAAATATACGATTTTTATGCATTTATGGATAGATTGTGTGCTAAAAATGACTATGAACACCTAACATCATGGTTCTTCAGGCATTTTTAGTGGAAAAAAATGGAAAAAAGGCAATGTCTTCGAACTCATACGCATTTGATCAGTTCCTACAGTGACAAACCTGACAGAGAACCTCTGACTATGTGTTTTTTCTGTTCAATAGACTGAGAAAAGCGATAAGAACATGATTTTAGAAGCGATGGTACCTCAATAGAAGAGAATTAGGTGTATAGTGGATAATTGTGGGGTTTGGGGTGTGGCTTGGGTACATTGACGAATAAAGCATACATACATACATCCATGAAAAATTGTTGAAAATTAAATATACGATTTTTATGCATTTATGGATAGATTGTGTGCTAAAAATGACTATGAACACCTAACATCATGGTTCTTCAGGCATTTTTAGTGGAAAAAATGGAAAAAAGGCAATGTCTTCGAACTCATACGCATTTGATCAGTTCCTACAGTGACAAACCTGACAGAGAACCTCTGACTATGTGTTTTTTCTGTTCAATAGACTGAGAAAAGCGATAAGAACATGATTTTAGAAGCGATGGTACCTCAATAGAAGAGAATTAGGTGTATAGTGGATAATTGTGGGGTTTGGGGTGTGGCTTGGGTACATTGACGAATAAAGCATACATACATACATCCATGAAAAATTGTTGAAAATTAAATATACGATTTTTATGCATTTATGGATAGATTGTGTGCTAAAAATGACTATGAACACCTAACATCATGGTTCTTCAGGCATTTTTAGTGGAAAAAATGGAAAAAAGGCAATGTCTTCGAACTCATACGCATTTGATCAGTTCCTACAGTGACAAACCTGACAGAGAACCTCTGACTATGTGTTTTTTCTGTTCAATAGACTGAGAAAAGCGATAAGAACATGATTTTAGAAGCGATGGTACCTCAATAGAAGAGAATTAGGTGTATAGTGGATAATTGTGGGGTTTGGGGTGTGGCTTGGGTACATTGACGAATAAAGCATACATACATACATCCATGAAAAATTGTTGAAAATTAAATATACGATTTTTATGCATTTATGGATAGATTGTGTGCTAAAAATGACTATGAACACCTAACATCATGGTTCTTCAGGCATTTTTAGTGGAAAAAATGGAAAAAAGGCAATGTCTTCGAACTCATACGCATTTGATCAGTTCCTACAGTGACAAACCTGACAGAGAACCTCTGACTATGTGTTTTTTCTGTTCAATAGACTGAGAAAAGCGATAAGAACATGATTTTAGAAGCGATGGTACCTCAATAGAAGAGAATTAGGTGTATAGTGGATAATTGTGGGGTTTGGGGTGTGGCTTGGGTACATTGACGAATAAAGCATACATACATACATCCATGAAAAATTGTTGAAAATTAAATATACGATTTTTATGCATTTATGGATAGATTGTGTGCTAAAAATGACTATGAACACCTAACATCATGGTTCTTCAGGCATTTTTAGTGGAAAAAATGGAAAAAAGGCAATGTCTTCGAACTCATACGCATTTGATCAGTTCCTACAGTGACAAACCTGACAGAGAACCTCTGACTATGTGTTTTTTCTGTTCAATAGACTGAGAAAAGCGATAAGAACATGATTTTAGAAGCGATGGTACCTCAATAGAAGAGAATTAGGTGTATAGTGGATAATTGTGGGGTTTGGGGTGTGGCTTGGGTACATTGACGAATAAAGCATACATACATACATCCATGAAAAATTGTTGAAAATTAAATATACGATTTTTATGCATTTATGGATAGATTGTGTGCTAAAAATGACTATGAACACCTAACATCATGGTTCTTCAGGCATTTTTAGTGGAAAAAATGGAAAAAAGGCAATGTCTTCGAACTCATACGCATTTGATCAGTTCCTACAGTGACAAACCTGACAGAGAACCTCTGACTATGTGTTTTTTCTGTTCAATAGACTGAGAAAAGCGATAAGAACATGATTTTAGAAGCGATGGTACCTCAATAGAAGAGAATTAGGTGTATAGTGGATAATTGTGGGGTTTGGGGTGTGGCTTGGGTACATTGACGAATAAAGCATACATACATACATCCATGAAAAATTGTTGAAAATTAAATATACGATTTTTATGCATTTATGGATAGATTGTGTGCTAAAAATGACTATGAACACCTAACATCATGGTTCTTCAGGCATTTTTAGTGGAAAAAATGGAAAAAAGGCAATGTCTTCGAACTCATACGCATTTGATCAGTTCCTACAGTGACAAACCTGACAGAGAACCTCTGACTATGTGTTTTTTCTGTTCAATAGACTGAGAAAAGCGATAAGAACATGATTTTAGAAGCGATGGTACCTCAATAGAAGAGAATTAGGTGTATAGTGGATAATTGTGGGGTTTGGGGTGTGGCTTGGGTACATTGACGAATAAAGCATACATACATACATCCATGAAAAATTGTTGAAAATTAAATATACGATTTTTATGCATTTATGGATAGATTGTGTGCTAAAAATGACTATGAACACCTAACATCATGGTTCTTCAGGCATTTTTAGTGGAAAAAATGGAAAAAAGGCAATGTCTTCGAACTCATACGCATTTGATCAGTTCCTACAGTGACAAACCTGACAGAGAACCTCTGACTATGTGTTTTTTCTGTTCAATAGACTGAGAAAAGCGATAAGAACATGATTTTAGAAGCGATGGTACCTCAATAGAAGAGAATTAGGTGTATAGTGGATAATTGTGGGGTTTGGGGTGTGGCTTGGGTACATTGACGAATAAAGCATACATACATACATCCATGAAAAATTGTTGAAAATTAAATATACGATTTTTATGCATTTATGGATAGATTGTGTGCTAAAAATGACTATGAACACCTAACATCATGGTTCTTCAGGCATTTTTAGTGGAAAAAATGGAAAAAAGGCAATGTCTTCGAACTCATACGCATTTGATCAGTTCCTACAGTGACAAACCTGACAGAGAACCTCTGACTATGTGTTTTTTCTGTTCAATAGACTGAGAAAAGCGATAAGAACATGATTTTAGAAGCGATGGTACCTCAATAGAAGAGAATTAGGTGTATAGTGGATAATTGTGGGGTTTGGGGTGTGGCTTGGGTACATTGACGAATAAAGCATACATACATACATCCATGAAAAATTGTTGAAAATTAAATATACGATTTTTATGCATTTATGGATAGATTGTGTGCTAAAAATGACTATGAACACCTAACATCATGGTTCTTCAGGCATTTTTAGTGGAAAAAATGGAAAAAAGGCAATGTCTTCGAACTCATACGCATTTGATCAGTTCCTACAGTGACAAACCTGACAGAGAACCTCTGACTATGTGTTTTTTCTGTTCAATAGACTGAGAAAAGCGATAAGAACATGATTTTAGAAGCGATGGTACCTCAATAGAAGAGAATTAGGTGTATAGTGGATAATTGTGGGGTTTGGGGTGTGGCTTGGGTACATTGACGAATAAAGCATACATACATACATCCATGAAAAATTGTTGAAAATTAAATATACGATTTTTATGCATTTATGGATAGATTGTGTGCTAAAAATGACTATGAACACCTAACATCATGGTTCTTCAGGCATTTTTAGTGGAAAAAATGGAAAAAAGGCAATGTCTTCGAACTCATACGCATTTGATCAGTTCCTACAGTGACAAACCTGACAGAGAACCTCTGACTATGTGTTTTTTTCTGTTCAATAGACTGAGAAAAGCGATAAGAACATGATTTTAGAAGCGATGGTACCTCAATAGAAGAGAATTAGGTGTATAGTGGATAATTGTGGGGTTTGGGGTGTGGCTTGGGTACATTGACGAATAAAGCATACATACATACATCCATGAAAAATTGTTGAAAATTAAATATACGATTTTTATGCATTTATGGATAGATTGTGTGCTAAAAATGACTATGAACACCTAACATCATGGTTCTTCAGGCATTTTTAGTGGAAAAAATGGAAAAAAGGCAATGTCTTCGAACTCATACGCATTTGATCAGTTCCTACAGTGACAAACCTGACAGAGAACCTCTGACTATGTGTTTTTTCTGTTCAATAGACTGAGAAAAGCGATAAGAACATGATTTTAGAAGCGATGGTACCTCAATAGAAGAGAATTAGGTGTATAGTGGATAATTGTGGGGTTTGGGGTGTGGCTTGGGTACATTGACGAATAAAGCATACATACATACATCCATGAAAAATTGTTGAAAATTAAATATACGATTTTTATGCATTTATGGATAGATTGTGTGCTAAAAATGACTATGAACACCTAACATCATGGTTCTTCAGGCATTTTTAGTGGAAAAAATGGAAAAAAGGCAATGTCTTCGAACTCATACGCATTTGATCAGTTCCTACAGTGACAAACCTGACAGAGAACCTCTGACTATGTGTTTTTTTCTGTTCAATAGACTGAGAAAAGCGATAAGAACATGATTTTAGAAGCGATGGTACCTCAATAGAAGAGAATTAGGTGTATAGTGGATAATTGTGGGGTTTGGGGTGTGGCTTGGGTACATTGACGAATAAAGCATACATACATACATCCATGAAAAATTGTTGAAAATTAAATATACGATTTTTATGCATTTATGGATAGATTGTGTGCTAAAAATGACTATGAACACCTAACATCATGGTTCTTCAGGCATTTTTAGTGGAAAAAATGGAAAAAAGGCAATGTCTTCGAACTCATACGCATTTGATCAGTTCCTACAGTGACAAACCTGACAGAGAACCTCTGACTATGTGTTTTTTCTGTTCAATAGACTGAGAAAAGCGATAAGAACATGATTTTAGAAGCGATGGTACCTCAATAGAAGAGAATTAGGTGTATAGTGGATAATTGTGGGGTTTGGGGTGTGGCTTGGGTACATTGACGAATAAAGCATACATACATACATCCATGAAAAATTGTTGAAAATTAAATATACGATTTTTATGCATTTATGGATAGATTGTGTGCTAAAAATGACTATGAACACCTAACATCATGGTTCTTCAGGCATTTTTAGTGGAAAAAATGGAAAAAAGGCAATGTCTTCGAACTCATACGCATTTGATCAGTTCCTACAGTGACAAACCTGACAGAGAACCTCTGACTATGTGTTTTTTTCTGTTCAATAGACTGAGAAAAGCGATAAGAACATGATTTTAGAAGCGATGGTACCTCAATAGAAGAGAATTAGGTGTATAGTGGATAATTGTGGGGTTTGGGGTGTGGCTTGGGTACATTGACGAATAAAGCATACATACATACATCCATGAAAAATTGTTGAAAATTAAATATACGATTTTTATGCATTTATGGATAGATTGTGTGCTAAAAATGACTATGAACACCTAACATCATGGTTCTTCAGGCATTTTTAGTGGAAAAAATGGAAAAAAGGCAATGTCTTCGAACTCATACGCATTTGATCAGTTCCTACAGTGACAAACCTGACAGAGAACCTCTGACTATGTGTTTTTTCTGTTCAATAGACTGAGAAAAGCGATAAGAACATGATTTTAGAAGCGATGGTACCTCAATAGAAGAGAATTAGGTGTATAGTGGATAATTGTGGGGTTTGGGGTGTGGCTTGGGTACATTGACGAATAAAGCATACATACATACATCCATGAAAAATTGTTGAAAATTAAATATACGATTTTTATGCATTTATGGATAGATTGTGTGCTAAAAATGACTATGAACACCTAACATCATGGTTCTTCAGGCATTTTTAGTGGAAAAAATGGAAAAAAGGCAATGTCTTCGAACTCATACGCATTTGATCAGTTCCTACAGTGACAAACCTGACAGAGAACCTCTGACTATGTGTTTTTTTCTGTTCAATAGACTGAGAAAAGCGATAAGAACATGATTTTAGAAGCGATGGTACCTCAATAGAAGAGAATTAGGTGTATAGTGGATAATTGTGGGGTTTGGGGTGTGGCTTGGGTACATTGACGAATAAAGCATACATACATACATCCATGAAAAATTGTTGAAAATTAAATATACGATTTTTATGCATTTATGGATAGATTGTGTGCTAAAAATGACTATGAACACCTAACATCATGGTTCTTCAGGCATTTTTAGTGGAAAAAATGGAAAAAAGGCAATGTCTTCGAACTCATACGCATTTGATCAGTTCCTACAGTGACAAACCTGACAGAGAACCTCTGACTATGTGTTTTTTCTGTTCAATAGACTGAGAAAAGCGATAAGAACATGATTTTAGAAGCGATGGTACCTCAATAGAAGAGAATTAGGTGTATAGTGGATAATTGTGGGGTTTGGGGTGTGGCTTGGGTACATTGACGAATAAAGCATACATACATACATCCATGAAAAATTGTTGAAAATTAAATATACGATTTTTATGCATTTATGGATAGATTGTGTGCTAAAAATGACTATGAACACCTAACATCATGGTTCTTCAGGCATTTTTAGTGGAAAAAATGGAAAAAAGGCAATGTCTTCGAACTCATACGCATTTGATCAGTTCCTACAGTGACAAACCTGACAGAGAACCTCTGACTATGTGTTTTTTCTGTTCAATAGACTGAGAAAAGCGATAAGAACATGATTTTAGAAGCGATGGTACCTCAATAGAAGAGAATTAGGTGTATAGTGGATAATTGTGGGGTTTGGGGTGTGGCTTGGGTACATTGACGAATAAAGCATACATACATACATCCATGAAAAATTGTTGAAAATTAAATATACGATTTTTATGCATTTATGGATAGATTGTGTGCTAAAAATGACTATGAACACCTAACATCATGGTTCTTCAGGCATTTTTAGTGGAAAAAATGGAAAAAAGGCAATGTCTTCGAACTCATACGCATTTGATCAGTTCCTACAGTGACAAACCTGACAGAGAACCTCTGACTATGTGTTTTTTCTGTTCAATAGACTGAGAAAAGCGATAAGAACATGATTTTAGAAGCGATGGTACCTCAATAGAAGAGAATTAGGTGTATAGTGGATAATTGTGGGGTTTGGGGTGTGGCTTGGGTACATTGACGAATAAAGCATACATACATACATCCATGAAAAATTGTTGAAAATTAAATATACGATTTTTATGCATTTATGGATAGATTGTGTGCTAAAAATGACTATGAACACCTAACATCATGGTTCTTCAGGCATTTTTAGTGGAAAAAATGGAAAAAAGGCAATGTCTTCGAACTCATACGCATTTGATCAGTTCCTACAGTGACAAACCTGACAGAGAACCTCTGACTATGTGTTTTTTCTGTTCAATAGACTGAGAAAAGCGATAAGAACATGATTTTAGAAGCGATGGTACCTCAATAGAAGAGAATTAGGTGTATAGTGGATAATTGTGGGGTTTGGGGTGTGGCTTGGGTACATTGACGAATAAAGCATACATACATACATCCATGAAAAATTGTTGAAAATTAAATATACGATTTTTATGCATTTATGGATAGATTGTGTGCTAAAAATGACTATGAACACCTAACATCATGGTTCTTCAGGCATTTTTAGTGGAAAAAATGGAAAAAAGGCAATGTCTTCGAACTCATACGCATTTGATCAGTTCCTACAGTGACAAACCTGACAGAGAACCTCTGACTATGTGTTTTTTCTGTTCAATAGACTGAGAAAAGCGATAAGAACATGATTTTAGAAGCGATGGTACCTCAATAGAAGAGAATTAGGTGTATAGTGGATAATTGTGGGGTTTGGGGTGTGGCTTGGGTACATTGACGAATAAAGCATACATACATACATCCATGAAAAATTGTTGAAAATTAAATATACGATTTTTATGCATTTATGGATAGATTGTGTGCTAAAAATGACTATGAACACCTAACATCATGGTTCTTCAGGCATTTTTAGTGGAAAAAATGGAAAAAAGGCAATGTCTTCGAACTCATACGCATTTGATCAGTTCCTACAGTGACAAACCTGACAGAGAACCTCTGACTATGTGTTTTTTCTGTTCAATAGACTGAGAAAAGCGATAAGAACATGATTTTAGAAGCGATGGTACCTCAATAGAAGAGAATTAGGTGTATAGTGGATAATTGTGGGGTTTGGGGTGTGGCTTGGGTACATTGACGAATAAAGCATACATACATACATCCATGAAAAATTGTTGAAAATTAAATATACGATTTTTATGCATTTATGGATAGATTGTGTGCTAAAAATGACTATGAACACCTAACATCATGGTTCTTCAGGCATTTTTAGTGGAAAAAATGGAAAAAAGGCAATGTCTTCGAACTCATACGCATTTGATCAGTTCCTACAGTGACAAACCTGACAGAGAACCTCTGACTATGTGTTTTTTCTGTTCAATAGACTGAGAAAAGCGATAAGAACATGATTTTAGAAGCGATGGTACCTCAATAGAAGAGAATTAGGTGTATAGTGGATAATTGTGGGGTTTGGGGTGTGGCTTGGGTACATTGACGAATAAAGCATACATACATACATCCATGAAAAATTGTTGAAAATTAAATATACGATTTTTATGCATTTATGGATAGATTGTGTGCTAAAAATGACTATGAACACCTAACATCATGGTTCTTCAGGCATTTTTAGTGGAAAAAATGGAAAAAAGGCAATGTCTTCGAACTCATACGCATTTGATCAGTTCCTACAGTGACAAACCTGACAGAGAACCTCTGACTATGTGTTTTTTCTGTTCAATAGACTGAGAAAAGCGATAAGAACATGATTTTAGAAGCGATGGTACCTCAATAGAAGAGAATTAGGTGTATAGTGGATAATTGTGGGGTTTGGGGTGTGGCTTGGGTACATTGACGAATAAAGCATACATACATACATCCATGAAAAATTGTTGAAAATTAAATATACGATTTTTATGCATTTATGGATAGATTGTGTGCTAAAAATGACTATGAACACCTAACATCATGGTTCTTCAGGCATTTTTAGTGGAAAAAATGGAAAAAAGGCAATGTCTTCGAACTCATACGCATTTGATCAGTTCCTACAGTGACAAACCTGACAGAGAACCTCTGACTATGTGTTTTTTCTGTTCAATAGACTGAGAAAAGCGATAAGAACATGATTTTAGAAGCGATGGTACCTCATAGAAGAGAATTAGGTGTATAGTGGATAATTGTGGGGTTTGGGGTGTGGCTTGGGTACATTGACGAATAAAGCATACATACATACATCCATGAAAAATTGTTGAAAATTAAATATACGATTTTTATGCATTTATGGATAGATTGTGTGCTAAAAATGACTATGAACACCTAACATCATGGTTCTTCAGGCATTTTTAGTGGAAAAAATGGAAAAAAGGCAATGTCTTCGAACTCATACGCATTTGATCAGTTCCTACAGTGACAAACCTGACAGAGAACCTCTGACTATGTGTTTTTTCTGTTCAATAGACTGAGAAAAGCGATAAGAACATGATTTTAGAAGCGATGGTACCTCAATAGAAGAGAATTAGGTGTATAGTGGATAATTGTGGGGTTTGGGGTGTGGCTTGGGTACATTGACGAATAAAGCATACATACATACATCCATGAAAAATTGTTGAAAATTAAATATACGATTTTTATGCATTTATGGATAGATTGTGTGCTAAAAATGACTATGAACACCTAACATCATGGTTCTTCAGGCATTTTTAGTGGAAAAAATGGAAAAAAGGCAATGTCTTCGAACTCATACGCATTTGATCAGTTCCTACAGTGACAAACCTGACAGAGAACCTCTGACTATGTGTTTTTTCTGTTCAATAGACTGAGAAAAGCGATAAGAACATGATTTTAGAAGCGATGGTACCTCAATAGAAGAGAATTAGGTGTATAGTGGATAATTGTGGGGTTTGGGGTGTGGCTTGGGTACATTGACGAATAAAGCATACATACATACATCCATGAAAAATTGTTGAAAATTAAATATACGATTTTTATGCATTTATGGATAGATTGTGTGCTAAAAATGACTATGAACACCTAACATCATGGTTCTTCAGGCATTTTTAGTGGAAAAAATGGAAAAAAGGCAATGTCTTCGAACTCATACGCATTTGATCAGTTCCTACAGTGACAAACCTGACAGAGAACCTCTGACTATGTGTTTTTTCTGTTCAATAGACTGAGAAAAGCGATAAGAACATGATTTTAGAAGCGATGGTACCTCAATAGAAGAGAATTAGGTGTATAGTGGATAATTGTGGGGTTTGGGGTGTGGCTTGGGTACATTGACGAATAAAGCATACATACATACATCCATGAAAAATTGTTGAAAATTAAATATACGATTTTTATGCATTTATGGATAGATTGTGTGCTAAAAATGACTATGAACACCTAACATCATGGTTCTTCAGGCATTTTTAGTGGAAAAAATGGAAAAAAGGCAATGTCTTCGAACTCATACGCATTTGATCAGTTCCTACAGTGACAAACCTGACAGAGAACCTCTGACTATGTGTTTTTTCTGTTCAATAGACTGAGAAAAGCGATAAGAACATGATTTTAGAAGCGATGGTACCTCAATAGAAGAGAATTAGGTGTATAGTGGATAATTGTGGGGTTTGGGGTGTGGCTTGGGTACATTGACGAATAAAGCATACATACATACATCCATGAAAAATTGTTGAAAATTAAATATACGATTTTTATGCATTTATGGATAGATTGTGTGCTAAAAATGACTATGAACACCTAACATCATGGTTCTTCAGGCATTTTTAGTGGAAAAAAATGGAAAAAAGGCAATGTCTTCGAACTCATACGCATTTGATCAGTTCCTACAGTGACAAACCTGACAGAGAACCTCTGACTATGTGTTTTTTCTGTTCAATAGACTGAGAAAAGCGATAAGAACATGATTTTAGAAGCGATGGTACCTCAATAGAAGAGAATTAGGTGTATAGTGGATAATTGTGGGGTTTGGGGTGTGGCTTGGGTACATTGACGAATAAAGCATACATACATACATCCATGAAAAATTGTTGAAAATTAAATATACGATTTTTATGCATTTATGGATAGATTGTGTGCTAAAAATGACTATGAACACCTAACATCATGGTTCTTCAGGCATTTTTAGTGGAAAAAATGGAAAAAAGGCAATGTCTTCGAACTCATACGCATTTGATCAGTTCCTACAGTGACAAACCTGACAGAGAACCTCTGACTATGTGTTTTTTCTGTTCAATAGACTGAGAAAAGCGATAAGAACATGATTTTAGAAGCGATGGTACCTCAATAGAAGAGAATTAGGTGTATAGTGGATAATTGTGGGGTTTGGGGTGTGGCTTGGGTACATTGACGAATAAAGCATACATACATACATCCATGAAAAATTGTTGAAAATTAAATATACGATTTTTATGCATTTATGGATAGATTGTGTGCTAAAAATGACTATGAACACCTAACATCATGGTTCTTCAGGCATTTTTAGTGGAAAAAATGGAAAAAAGGCAATGTCTTCGAACTCATACGCATTTGATCAGTTCCTACAGTGACAAACCTGACAGAGAACCTCTGACTATGTGTTTTTTCTGTTCAATAGACTGAGAAAAGCGATAAGAACATGATTTTAGAAGCGATGGTACCTCAATAGAAGAGAATTAGGTGTATAGTGGATAATTGTGGGGTTTGGGGTGTGGCTTGGGTACATTGACGAATAAAGCATACATACATACATCCATGAAAAATTGTTGAAAATTAAATATACGATTTTTATGCATTTATGGATAGATTGTGTGCTAAAAATGACTATGAACACCTAACATCATGGTTCTTCAGGCATTTTTAGTGGAAAAAATGGAAAAAAGGCAATGTCTTCGAACTCATACGCATTTGATCAGTTCCTACAGTGACAAACCTGACAGAGAACCTCTGACTATGTGTTTTTTCTGTTCAATAGACTGAGAAAAGCGATAAGAACATGATTTTAGAAGCGATGGTACCTCAATAGAAGAGAATTAGGTGTATAGTGGATAATTGTGGGGTTTGGGGTGTGGCTTGGGTACATTGACGAATAAAGCATACATACATACATCCATGAAAAATTGTTGAAAATTAAATATACGATTTTTATGCATTTATGGATAGATTGTGTGCTAAAAATGACTATGAACACCTAACATCATGGTTCTTCAGGCATTTTTAGTGGAAAAAATGGAAAAAAGGCAATGTCTTCGAACTCATACGCATTTGATCAGTTCCTACAGTGACAAACCTGACAGAGAACCTCTGACTATGTGTTTTTTCTGTTCAATAGACTGAGAAAAGCGATAAGAACATGATTTTAGAAGCGATGGTACCTCAATAGAAGAGAATTAGGTGTATAGTGGATAATTGTGGGGTTTGGGGTGTGGCTTGGGTACATTGACGAATAAAGCATACATACATACATCCATGAAAAATTGTTGAAAATTAAATATACGATTTTTATGCATTTATGGATAGATTGTGTGCTAAAAATGACTATGAACACCTAACATCATGGTTCTTCAGGCATTTTTAGTGGAAAAAAATGGAAAAAAGGCAATGTCTTCGAACTCATACGCATTTGATCAGTTCCTACAGTGACAAACCTGACAGAGAACCTCTGACTATGTGTTTTTTCTGTTCAATAGACTGAGAAAAGCGATAAGAACATGATTTTAGAAGCGATGGTACCTCAATAGAAGAGAATTAGGTGTATAGTGGATAATTGTGGGGTTTGGGGTGTGGCTTGGGTACATTGACGAATAAAGCATACATACATACATCCATGAAAAATTGTTGAAAATTAAATATACGATTTTTATGCATTTATGGATAGATTGTGTGCTAAAAATGACTATGAACACCTAACATCATGGTTCTTCAGGCATTTTTTAGTGGAAAAAATGGAAAAAAGGCAATGTCTTCGAACTCATACGCATTTGATCAGTTCCTACAGTGACAAACCTGACAGAGAACCTCTGACTATGTGTTTTTTTCTGTTCAATAGACTGAGAAAAGCGATAAGAACATGATTTTAGAAGCGATGGTACCTCAATAGAAGAGAATTAGGTGTATAGTGGATAATTGTGGGGTTTGGGGTGTGGCTTGGGTACATTGACGAATA
>JAKWBJ010000479.1:0-54240 GCA_023159175.1 Wohlfahrtia magnifica | reverse complement strand
TTTTAGCACACAATCTATCCATAAATGCATAAAAATCGTATATTTAATTTTCAACAATTTTTCATGGATGTATGTATGTATGCTTTATTCGTCAATGTACCCAAGCCACACCCCAAACCCCACAATTATCCACTATACACCTAATTCTCTTCTATTGAGGTACCATCGCTTCTAAAATCATGTTCTTATCGCTTTTCTCAGTCTATTGAACAGAAAAAACACATAGTCAGAGGTTCTCTGTCAGGTTTGTCACTGTAGGAACTGATCAAATGCGTATGAGTTCGAAGACATTGCCTTTTTTTCCATTTTTTCCACTAAAAATGCCTGAAGAACCATGATGTTAGGTGTTCATAGTCATTTTTAGCACACAATCTATCCATAAATGCATAAAAATCGTATATTTAATTTTCAACAATTTTTCATGGATGTATGTATGTATGCTTTATTCGTCAATGTACCCAAGCCACACCCCAAACCCCACAATTATCCACTATACACCTAATTCTCTTCTATTGAGGTACCATCGCTTCTAAAATCATGTTCTTATCGCTTTTCTCAGTCTATTGAACAGAAAAAACACATAGTCAGAGGTTCTCTGTCAGGTTTGTCACTGTAGGAACTGATCAAATGCGTATGAGTTCGAAGACATTGCCTTTTTTTCCATTTTTTCCACTAAAAATGCCTGAAGAACCATGATGTTAGGTGTTCATAGTCATTTTTAGCACACAATCTATCCATAAATGCATAAAAATCGTATATTTAATTTTCAACAATTTTTCATGGATGTATGTATGTATGCTTTATTCGTCAATGTACCCAAGCCACACCCCAAACCCCACAATTATCCACTATACACCTAATTCTCTTCTATTGAGGTACCATCGCTTCTAAAATCATGTTCTTATCGCTTTTCTCAGTCTATTGAACAGAAAAAACACATAGTCAGAGGTTCTCTGTCAGGTTTGTCACTGTAGGAACTGATCAAATGCGTATGAGTTCGAAGACATTGCCTTTTTTCCATTTTTTCCACTAAAAATGCCTGAAGAACCATGATGTTAGGTGTTCATAGTCATTTTTAGCACACAATCTATCCATAAATGCATAAAAATCGTATATTTAATTTTCAACAATTTTTCATGGATGTATGTATGTATGCTTTATTCGTCAATGTACCCAAGCCACACCCCAAACCCCACAATTATCCACTATACACCTAATTCTCTTCTATTGAGGTACCATCGCTTCTAAAATCATGTTCTTATCGCTTTTCTCAGTCTATTGAACAGAAAAAACACATAGTCAGAGGTTCTCTGTCAGGTTTGTCACTGTAGGAACTGATCAAATGCGTATGAGTTCGAAGACATTGCCTTTTTTCCATTTTTTCCACTAAAAATGCCTGAAGAACCATGATGTTAGGTGTTCATAGTCATTTTTAGCACACAATCTATCCATAAATGCATAAAAATCGTATATTTAATTTTCAACAATTTTTCATGGATGTATGTATGTATGCTTTATTCGTCAATGTACCCAAGCCACACCCCAAACCCCACAATTATCCACTATACACCTAATTCTCTTCTATTGAGGTACCATCGCTTCTAAAATCATGTTCTTATCGCTTTTCTCAGTCTATTGAACAGAAAAAACACATAGTCAGAGGTTCTCTGTCAGGTTTGTCACTGTAGGAACTGATCAAATGCGTATGAGTTCGAAGACATTGCCTTTTTTCCATTTTTTCCACTAAAAATGCCTGAAGAACCATGATGTTAGGTGTTCATAGTCATTTTTAGCACACAATCTATCCATAAATGCATAAAAATCGTATATTTAATTTTCAACAATTTTTCATGGATGTATGTATGTATGCTTTATTCGTCAATGTACCCAAGCCACACCCCAAACCCCACAATTATCCACTATACACCTAATTCTCTTCTATTGAGGTACCATCGCTTCTAAAATCATGTTCTTATCGCTTTTCTCAGTCTATTGAACAGAAAAAACACATAGTCAGAGGTTCTCTGTCAGGTTTGTCACTGTAGGAACTGATCAAATGCGTATGAGTTCGAAGACATTGCCTTTTTTCCATTTTTTCCACTAAAAATGCCTGAAGAACCATGATGTTAGGTGTTCATAGTCATTTTTAGCACACAATCTATCCATAAATGCATAAAAATCGTATATTTAATTTTCAACAATTTTTCATGGATGTATGTATGTATGCTTTATTCGTCAATGTACCCAAGCCACACCCCAAACCCCACAATTATCCACTATACACCTAATTCTCTTCTATTGAGGTACCATCGCTTCTAAAATCATGTTCTTATCGCTTTTCTCAGTCTATTGAACAGAAAAAACACATAGTCAGAGGTTCTCTGTCAGGTTTGTCACTGTAGGAACTGATCAAATGCGTATGAGTTCGAAGACATTGCCTTTTTTCCATTTTTTCCACTAAAAATGCCTGAAGAACCATGATGTTAGGTGTTCATAGTCATTTTTAGCACACAATCTATCCATAAATGCATAAAAATCGTATATTTAATTTTCAACAATTTTTCATGGATGTATGTATGTATGCTTTATTCGTCAATGTACCCAAGCCACACCCCAAACCCCACAATTATCCACTATACACCTAATTCTCTTCTATTGAGGTACCATCGCTTCTAAAATCATGTTCTTATCGCTTTTCTCAGTCTATTGAACAGAAAAAAACACATAGTCAGAGGTTCTCTGTCAGGTTTGTCACTGTAGGAACTGATCAAATGCGTATGAGTTCGAAGACATTGCCTTTTTTCCATTTTTTCCACTAAAAATGCCTGAAGAACCATGATGTTAGGTGTTCATAGTCATTTTTAGCACACAATCTATCCATAAATGCATAAAAATCGTATATTTAATTTTCAACAATTTTTCATGGATGTATGTATGTATGCTTTATTCGTCAATGTACCCAAGCCACACCCCAAACCCCACAATTATCCACTATACACCTAATTCTCTTCTATTGAGGTACCATCGCTTCTAAAATCATGTTCTTATCGCTTTTCTCAGTCTATTGAACAGAAAAAACACATAGTCAGAGGTTCTCTGTCAGGTTTGTCACTGTAGGAACTGATCAAATGCGTATGAGTTCGAAGACATTGCCTTTTTTCCATTTTTTCCACTAAAAATGCCTGAAGAACCATGATGTTAGGTGTTCATAGTCATTTTTAGCACACAATCTATCCATAAATGCATAAAAATCGTATATTTAATTTTCAACAATTTTTCATGGATGTATGTATGTATGCTTTATTCGTCAATGTACCCAAGCCACACCCCAAACCCCACAATTATCCACTATACACCTAATTCTCTTCTATTGAGGTACCATCGCTTCTAAAATCATGTTCTTATCGCTTTTCTCAGTCTATTGAACAGAAAAAACACATAGTCAGAGGTTCTCTGTCAGGTTTGTCACTGTAGGAACTGATCAAATGCGTATGAGTTCGAAGACATTGCCTTTTTTCCATTTTTTTCCACTAAAAATGCCTGAAGAACCATGATGTTAGGTGTTCATAGTCATTTTTAGCACACAATCTATCCATAAATGCATAAAAATCGTATATTTAATTTTCAACAATTTTTCATGGATGTATGTATGTATGCTTTATTCGTCAATGTACCCAAGCCACACCCCAAACCCCACAATTATCCACTATACACCTAATTCTCTTCTATTGAGGTACCATCGCTTCTAAAATCATGTTCTTATCGCTTTTCTCAGTCTATTGAACAGAAAAAACACATAGTCAGAGGTTCTCTGTCAGGTTTGTCACTGTAGGAACTGATCAAATGCGTATGAGTTCGAAGACATTGCCTTTTTTCCATTTTTTCCACTAAAAATGCCTGAAGAACCATGATGTTAGGTGTTCATAGTCATTTTTAGCACACAATCTATCCATAAATGCATAAAAATCGTATATTTAATTTTCAACAATTTTTCATGGATGTATGTATGTATGCTTTATTCGTCAATGTACCCAAGCCACACCCCAAACCCCACAATTATCCACTATACACCTAATTCTCTTCTATTGAGGTACCATCGCTTCTAAAATCATGTTCTTATCGCTTTTCTCAGTCTATTGAACAGAAAAAACACATAGTCAGAGGTTCTCTGTCAGGTTTGTCACTGTAGGAACTGATCAAATGCGTATGAGTTCGAAGACATTGCCTTTTTTCCATTTTTTCCACTAAAAATGCCTGAAGAACCATGATGTTAGGTGTTCATAGTCATTTTTAGCACACAATCTATCCATAAATGCATAAAAATCGTATATTTAATTTTCAACAATTTTTCATGGATGTATGTATGTATGCTTTATTCGTCAATGTACCCAAGCCACACCCCAAACCCCACAATTATCCACTATACACCTAATTCTCTTCTATTGAGGTACCATCGCTTCTAAAATCATGTTCTTATCGCTTTTCTCAGTCTATTGAACAGAAAAAACACATAGTCAGAGGTTCTCTGTCAGGTTTGTCACTGTAGGAACTGATCAAATGCGTATGAGTTCGAAGACATTGCCTTTTTTCCATTTTTTCCACTAAAAATGCCTGAAGAACCATGATGTTAGGTGTTCATAGTCATTTTTAGCACACAATCTATCCATAAATGCATAAAAATCGTATATTTAATTTTCAACAATTTTTCATGGATGTATGTATGTATGCTTTATTCGTCAATGTACCCAAGCCACACCCCAAACCCCACAATTATCCACTATACACCTAATTCTCTTCTATTGAGGTACCATCGCTTCTAAAATCATGTTCTTATCGCTTTTCTCAGTCTATTGAACAGAAAAAACACATAGTCAGAGGTTCTCTGTCAGGTTTGTCACTGTAGGAACTGATCAAATGCGTATGAGTTCGAAGACATTGCCTTTTTTCCATTTTTTCCACTAAAAATGCCTGAAGAACCATGATGTTAGGTGTTCATAGTCATTTTTAGCACACAATCTATCCATAAATGCATAAAAATCGTATATTTAATTTTCAACAATTTTTCATGGATGTATGTATGTATGCTTTATTCGTCAATGTACCCAAGCCACACCCCAAACCCCACAATTATCCACTATACACCTAATTCTCTTCTATTGAGGTACCATCGCTTCTAAAATCATGTTCTTATCGCTTTTCTCAGTCTATTGAACAGAAAAAAACACATAGTCAGAGGTTCTCTGTCAGGTTTGTCACTGTAGGAACTGATCAAATGCGTATGAGTTCGAAGACATTGCCTTTTTTCCATTTTTTCCACTAAAAATGCCTGAAGAACCATGATGTTAGGTGTTCATAGTCATTTTTAGCACACAATCTATCCATAAATGCATAAAAATCGTATATTTAATTTTCAACAATTTTTCATGGATGTATGTATGTATGCTTTATTCGTCAATGTACCCAAGCCACACCCCAAACCCCACAATTATCCACTATACACCTAATTCTCTTCTATTGAGGTACCATCGCTTCTAAAATCATGTTCTTATCGCTTTTCTCAGTCTATTGAACAGAAAAAACACATAGTCAGAGGTTCTCTGTCAGGTTTGTCACTGTAGGAACTGATCAAATGCGTATGAGTTCGAAGACATTGCCTTTTTTCCATTTTTTCCACTAAAAATGCCTGAAGAACCATGATGTTAGGTGTTCATAGTCATTTTTAGCACACAATCTATCCATAAATGCATAAAAATCGTATATTTAATTTTCAACAATTTTTCATGGATGTATGTATGTATGCTTTATTCGTCAATGTACCCAAGCCACACCCCAAACCCCACAATTATCCACTATACACCTAATTCTCTTCTATTGAGGTACCATCGCTTCTAAAATCATGTTCTTATCGCTTTTCTCAGTCTATTGAACAGAAAAAACACATAGTCAGAGGTTCTCTGTCAGGTTTGTCACTGTAGGAACTGATCAAATGCGTATGAGTTCGAAGACATTGCCTTTTTTCCATTTTTTCCACTAAAAATGCCTGAAGAACCATGATGTTAGGTGTTCATAGTCATTTTTAGCACACAATCTATCCATAAATGCATAAAAATCGTATATTTAATTTTCAACAATTTTTCATGGATGTATGTATGTATGCTTTATTCGTCAATGTACCCAAGCCACACCCCAAACCCCACAATTATCCACTATACACCTAATTCTCTTCTATTGAGGTACCATCGCTTCTAAAATCATGTTCTTATCGCTTTTCTCAGTCTATTGAACAGAAAAAACACATAGTCAGAGGTTCTCTGTCAGGTTTGTCACTGTAGGAACTGATCAAATGCGTATGAGTTCGAAGACATTGCCTTTTTTCCATTTTTTCCACTAAAAATGCCTGAAGAACCATGATGTTAGGTGTTCATAGTCATTTTTAGCACACAATCTATCCATAAATGCATAAAAATCGTATATTTAATTTTCAACAATTTTTCATGGATGTATGTATGTATGCTTTATTCGTCAATGTACCCAAGCCACACCCCAAACCCCACAATTATCCACTATACACCTAATTCTCTTCTATTGAGGTACCATCGCTTCTAAAATCATGTTCTTATCGCTTTTCTCAGTCTATTGAACAGAAAAAACACATAGTCAGAGGTTCTCTGTCAGGTTTGTCACTGTAGGAACTGATCAAATGCGTATGAGTTCGAAGACATTGCCTTTTTTCCATTTTTTCCACTAAAAATGCCTGAAGAACCATGATGTTAGGTGTTCATAGTCATTTTTAGCACACAATCTATCCATAAATGCATAAAAATCGTATATTTAATTTTCAACAATTTTTCATGGATGTATGTATGTATGCTTTATTCGTCAATGTACCCAAGCCACACCCCAAACCCCACAATTATCCACTATACACCTAATTCTCTTCTATTGAGGTACCATCGCTTCTAAAATCATGTTCTTATCGCTTTTCTCAGTCTATTGAACAGAAAAAACACATAGTCAGAGGTTCTCTGTCAGGTTTGTCACTGTAGGAACTGATCAAATGCGTATGAGTTCGAAGACATTGCCTTTTTTCCATTTTTTCCACTAAAAATGCCTGAAGAACCATGATGTTAGGTGTTCATAGTCATTTTTAGCACACAATCTATCCATAAATGCATAAAAATCGTATATTTAATTTTCAACAATTTTTCATGGATGTATGTATGTATGCTTTATTCGTCAATGTACCCAAGCCACACCCCAAACCCCACAATTATCCACTATACACCTAATTCTCTTCTATTGAGGTACCATCGCTTCTAAAATCATGTTCTTATCGCTTTTCTCAGTCTATTGAACAGAAAAAACACATAGTCAGAGGTTCTCTGTCAGGTTTGTCACTGTAGGAACTGATCAAATGCGTATGAGTTCGAAGACATTGCCTTTTTTCCATTTTTTCCACTAAAAATGCCTGAAGAACCATGATGTTAGGTGTTCATAGTCATTTTTAGCACACAATCTATCCATAAATGCATAAAAATCGTATATTTAATTTTCAACAATTTTTCATGGATGTATGTATGTATGCTTTATTCGTCAATGTACCCAAGCCACACCCCAAACCCCACAATTATCCACTATACACCTAATTCTCTTCTATTGAGGTACCATCGCTTCTAAAATCATGTTCTTATCGCTTTTCTCAGTCTATTGAACAGAAAAAACACATAGTCAGAGGTTCTCTGTCAGGTTTGTCACTGTAGGAACTGATCAAATGCGTATGAGTTCGAAGACATTGCCTTTTTTCCATTTTTTCCACTAAAAATGCCTGAAGAACCATGATGTTAGGTGTTCATAGTCATTTTTAGCACACAATCTATCCATAAATGCATAAAAATCGTATATTTAATTTTCAACAATTTTTCATGGATGTATGTATGTATGCTTTATTCGTCAATGTACCCAAGCCACACCCCAAACCCCACAATTATCCACTATACACCTAATTCTCTTCTATTGAGGTACCATCGCTTCTAAAATCATGTTCTTATCGCTTTTCTCAGTCTATTGAACAGAAAAAACACATAGTCAGAGGTTCTCTGTCAGGTTTGTCACTGTAGGAACTGATCAAATGCGTATGAGTTCGAAGACATTGCCTTTTTTCCATTTTTTCCACTAAAAATGCCTGAAGAACCATGATGTTAGGTGTTCATAGTCATTTTTAGCACACAATCTATCCATAAATGCATAAAAATCGTATATTTAATTTTCAACAATTTTTCATGGATGTATGTATGTATGCTTTATTCGTCAATGTACCCAAGCCACACCCCAAACCCCACAATTATCCACTATACACCTAATTCTCTTCTATTGAGGTACCATCGCTTCTAAAATCATGTTCTTATCGCTTTTCTCAGTCTATTGAACAGAAAAAACACATAGTCAGAGGTTCTCTGTCAGGTTTGTCACTGTAGGAACTGATCAAATGCGTATGAGTTCGAAGACATTGCCTTTTTTCCATTTTTTCCACTAAAAATGCCTGAAGAACCATGATGTTAGGTGTTCATAGTCATTTTTAGCACACAATCTATCCATAAATGCATAAAAATCGTATATTTAATTTTCAACAATTTTTCATGGATGTATGTATGTATGCTTTATTCGTCAATGTACCCAAGCCACACCCCAAACCCCACAATTATCCACTATACACCTAATTCTCTTCTATTGAGGTACCATCGCTTCTAAAATCATGTTCTTATCGCTTTTCTCAGTCTATTGAACAGAAAAAACACATAGTCAGAGGTTCTCTGTCAGGTTTGTCACTGTAGGAACTGATCAAATGCGTATGAGTTCGAAGACATTGCCTTTTTTCCATTTTTTCCACTAAAAATGCCTGAAGAACCATGATGTTAGGTGTTCATAGTCATTTTTAGCACACAATCTATCCATAAATGCATAAAAATCGTATATTTAATTTTCAACAATTTTTCATGGATGTATGTATGTATGCTTTATTCGTCAATGTACCCAAGCCACACCCCAAACCCCACAATTATCCACTATACACCTAATTCTCTTCTATTGAGGTACCATCGCTTCTAAAATCATGTTCTTATCGCTTTTCTCAGTCTATTGAACAGAAAAAACACATAGTCAGAGGTTCTCTGTCAGGTTTGTCACTGTAGGAACTGATCAAATGCGTATGAGTTCGAAGACATTGCCTTTTTTCCATTTTTTCCACTAAAAATGCCTGAAGAACCATGATGTTAGGTGTTCATAGTCATTTTTAGCACACAATCTATCCATAAATGCATAAAAATCGTATATTTAATTTTCAACAATTTTTCATGGATGTATGTATGTATGCTTTATTCGTCAATGTACCCAAGCCACACCCCAAACCCCACAATTATCCACTATACACCTAATTCTCTTCTATTGAGGTACCATCGCTTCTAAAATCATGTTCTTATCGCTTTTCTCAGTCTATTGAACAGAAAAAACACATAGTCAGAGGTTCTCTGTCAGGTTTGTCACTGTAGGAACTGATCAAATGCGTATGAGTTCGAAGACATTGCCTTTTTTCCATTTTTTCCACTAAAAATGCCTGAAGAACCATGATGTTAGGTGTTCATAGTCATTTTTAGCACACAATCTATCCATAAATGCATAAAAATCGTATATTTAATTTTCAACAATTTTTCATGGATGTATGTATGTATGCTTTATTCGTCAATGTACCCAAGCCACACCCCAAACCCCACAATTATCCACTATACACCTAATTCTCTTCTATTGAGGTACCATCGCTTCTAAAATCATGTTCTTATCGCTTTTCTCAGTCTATTGAACAGAAAAAACACATAGTCAGAGGTTCTCTGTCAGGTTTGTCACTGTAGGAACTGATCAAATGCGTATGAGTTCGAAGACATTGCCTTTTTTCCATTTTTTCCACTAAAAATGCCTGAAGAACCATGATGTTAGGTGTTCATAGTCATTTTTAGCACACAATCTATCCATAAATGCATAAAAATCGTATATTTAATTTTCAACAATTTTTCATGGATGTATGTATGTATGCTTTATTCGTCAATGTACCCAAGCCACACCCCAAACCCCACAATTATCCACTATACACCTAATTCTCTTCTATTGAGGTACCATCGCTTCTAAAATCATGTTCTTATCGCTTTTCTCAGTCTATTGAACAGAAAAAACACATAGTCAGAGGTTCTCTGTCAGGTTTGTCACTGTAGGAACTGATCAAATGCGTATGAGTTCGAAGACATTGCCTTTTTTCCATTTTTTCCACTAAAAATGCCTGAAGAACCATGATGTTAGGTGTTCATAGTCATTTTTAGCACACAATCTATCCATAAATGCATAAAAATCGTATATTTAATTTTCAACAATTTTTCATGGATGTATGTATGTATGCTTTATTCGTCAATGTACCCAAGCCACACCCCAAACCCCACAATTATCCACTATACACCTAATTCTCTTCTATTGAGGTACCATCGCTTCTAAAATCATGTTCTTATCGCTTTTCTCAGTCTATTGAACAGAAAAAACACATAGTCAGAGGTTCTCTGTCAGGTTTGTCACTGTAGGAACTGATCAAATGCGTATGAGTTCGAAGACATTGCCTTTTTTCCATTTTTTCCACTAAAAATGCCTGAAGAACCATGATGTTAGGTGTTCATAGTCATTTTTAGCACACAATCTATCCATAAATGCATAAAAATCGTATATTTAATTTTCAACAATTTTTCATGGATGTATGTATGTATGCTTTATTCGTCAATGTACCCAAGCCACACCCCAAACCCCACAATTATCCACTATACACCTAATTCTCTTCTATTGAGGTACCATCGCTTCTAAAATCATGTTCTTATCGCTTTTCTCAGTCTATTGAACAGAAAAAACACATAGTCAGAGGTTCTCTGTCAGGTTTGTCACTGTAGGAACTGATCAAATGCGTATGAGTTCGAAGACATTGCCTTTTTTCCATTTTTTCCACTAAAAATGCCTGAAGAACCATGATGTTAGGTGTTCATAGTCATTTTTAGCACACAATCTATCCATAAATGCATAAAAATCGTATATTTAATTTTCAACAATTTTTCATGGATGTATGTATGTATGCTTTATTCGTCAATGTACCCAAGCCACACCCCAAACCCCACAATTATCCACTATACACCTAATTCTCTTCTATTGAGGTACCATCGCTTCTAAAATCATGTTCTTATCGCTTTTCTCAGTCTATTGAACAGAAAAAACACATAGTCAGAGGTTCTCTGTCAGGTTTGTCACTGTAGGAACTGATCAAATGCGTATGAGTTCGAAGACATTGCCTTTTTTCCATTTTTTCCACTAAAAATGCCTGAAGAACCATGATGTTAGGTGTTCATAGTCATTTTTAGCACACAATCTATCCATAAATGCATAAAAATCGTATATTTAATTTTCAACAATTTTTCATGGATGTATGTATGTATGCTTTATTCGTCAATGTACCCAAGCCACACCCCAAACCCCACAATTATCCACTATACACCTAATTCTCTTCTATTGAGGTACCATCGCTTCTAAAATCATGTTCTTATCGCTTTTCTCAGTCTATTGAACAGAAAAAACACATAGTCAGAGGTTCTCTGTCAGGTTTGTCACTGTAGGAACTGATCAAATGCGTATGAGTTCGAAGACATTGCCTTTTTTCCATTTTTTCCACTAAAAATGCCTGAAGAACCATGATGTTAGGTGTTCATAGTCATTTTTAGCACACAATCTATCCATAAATGCATAAAAATCGTATATTTAATTTTCAACAATTTTTCATGGATGTATGTATGTATGCTTTATTCGTCAATGTACCCAAGCCACACCCCAAACCCCACAATTATCCACTATACACCTAATTCTCTTCTATTGAGGTACCATCGCTTCTAAAATCATGTTCTTATCGCTTTTCTCAGTCTATTGAACAGAAAAAACACATAGTCAGAGGTTCTCTGTCAGGTTTGTCACTGTAGGAACTGATCAAATGCGTATGAGTTCGAAGACATTGCCTTTTTTCCATTTTTTCCACTAAAAATGCCTGAAGAACCATGATGTTAGGTGTTCATAGTCATTTTTAGCACACAATCTATCCATAAATGCATAAAAATCGTATATTTAATTTTCAACAATTTTTCATGGATGTATGTATGTATGCTTTATTCGTCAATGTACCCAAGCCACACCCCAAACCCCACAATTATCCACTATACACCTAATTCTCTTCTATTGAGGTACCATCGCTTCTAAAATCATGTTCTTATCGCTTTTCTCAGTCTATTGAACAGAAAAAACACATAGTCAGAGGTTCTCTGTCAGGTTTGTCACTGTAGGAACTGATCAAATGCGTATGAGTTCGAAGACATTGCCTTTTTTCCATTTTTTCCACTAAAAATGCCTGAAGAACCATGATGTTAGGTGTTCATAGTCATTTTTAGCACACAATCTATCCATAAATGCATAAAAATCGTATATTTAATTTTCAACAATTTTTCATGGATGTATGTATGTATGCTTTATTCGTCAATGTACCCAAGCCACACCCCAAACCCCACAATTATCCACTATACACCTAATTCTCTTCTATTGAGGTACCATCGCTTCTAAAATCATGTTCTTATCGCTTTTCTCAGTCTATTGAACAGAAAAAACACATAGTCAGAGGTTCTCTGTCAGGTTTGTCACTGTAGGAACTGATCAAATGCGTATGAGTTCGAAGACATTGCCTTTTTTCCATTTTTTCCACTAAAAATGCCTGAAGAACCATGATGTTAGGTGTTCATAGTCATTTTTAGCACACAATCTATCCATAAATGCATAAAAATCGTATATTTAATTTTCAACAATTTTTCATGGATGTATGTATGTATGCTTTATTCGTCAATGTACCCAAGCCACACCCCAAACCCCACAATTATCCACTATACACCTAATTCTCTTCTATTGAGGTACCATCGCTTCTAAAATCATGTTCTTATCGCTTTTCTCAGTCTATTGAACAGAAAAAACACATAGTCAGAGGTTCTCTGTCAGGTTTGTCACTGTAGGAACTGATCAAATGCGTATGAGTTCGAAGACATTGCCTTTTTTCCATTTTTTCCACTAAAAATGCCTGAAGAACCATGATGTTAGGTGTTCATAGTCATTTTTAGCACACAATCTATCCATAAATGCATAAAAATCGTATATTTAATTTTCAACAATTTTTCATGGATGTATGTATGTATGCTTTATTCGTCAATGTACCCAAGCCACACCCCAAACCCCACAATTATCCACTATACACCTAATTCTCTTCTATTGAGGTACCATCGCTTCTAAAATCATGTTCTTATCGCTTTTCTCAGTCTATTGAACAGAAAAAACACATAGTCAGAGGTTCTCTGTCAGGTTTGTCACTGTAGGAACTGATCAAATGCGTATGAGTTCGAAGACATTGCCTTTTTTCCATTTTTTCCACTAAAAATGCCTGAAGAACCATGATGTTAGGTGTTCATAGTCATTTTTAGCACACAATCTATCCATAAATGCATAAAAATCGTATATTTAATTTTCAACAATTTTTCATGGATGTATGTATGTATGCTTTATTCGTCAATGTACCCAAGCCACACCCCAAACCCCACAATTATCCACTATACACCTAATTCTCTTCTATTGAGGTACCATCGCTTCTAAAATCATGTTCTTATCGCTTTTCTCAGTCTATTGAACAGAAAAAACACATAGTCAGAGGTTCTCTGTCAGGTTTGTCACTGTAGGAACTGATCAAATGCGTATGAGTTCGAAGACATTGCCTTTTTTCCATTTTTTCCACTAAAAATGCCTGAAGAACCATGATGTTAGGTGTTCATAGTCATTTTTAGCACACAATCTATCCATAAATGCATAAAAATCGTATATTTAATTTTCAACAATTTTTCATGGATGTATGTATGTATGCTTTATTCGTCAATGTACCCAAGCCACACCCCAAACCCCACAATTATCCACTATACACCTAATTCTCTTCTATTGAGGTACCATCGCTTCTAAAATCATGTTCTTATCGCTTTTCTCAGTCTATTGAACAGAAAAAAACACATAGTCAGAGGTTCTCTGTCAGGTTTGTCACTGTAGGAACTGATCAAATGCGTATGAGTTCGAAGACATTGCCTTTTTTCCATTTTTTCCACTAAAAATGCCTGAAGAACCATGATGTTAGGTGTTCATAGTCATTTTTAGCACACAATCTATCCATAAATGCATAAAAATCGTATATTTAATTTTCAACAATTTTTCATGGATGTATGTATGTATGCTTTATTCGTCAATGTACCCAAGCCACACCCCAAACCCCACAATTATCCACTATACACCTAATTCTCTTCTATTGAGGTACCATCGCTTCTAAAATCATGTTCTTATCGCTTTTCTCAGTCTATTGAACAGAAAAAACACATAGTCAGAGGTTCTCTGTCAGGTTTGTCACTGTAGGAACTGATCAAATGCGTATGAGTTCGAAGACATTGCCTTTTTTCCATTTTTTCCACTAAAAATGCCTGAAGAACCATGATGTTAGGTGTTCATAGTCATTTTTAGCACACAATCTATCCATAAATGCATAAAAATCGTATATTTAATTTTCAACAATTTTTCATGGATGTATGTATGTATGCTTTATTCGTCAATGTACCCAAGCCACACCCCAAACCCCACAATTATCCACTATACACCTAATTCTCTTCTATTGAGGTACCATCGCTTCTAAAATCATGTTCTTATCGCTTTTCTCAGTCTATTGAACAGAAAAAACACATAGTCAGAGGTTCTCTGTCAGGTTTGTCACTGTAGGAACTGATCAAATGCGTATGAGTTCGAAGACATTGCCTTTTTTCCATTTTTTCCACTAAAAATGCCTGAAGAACCATGATGTTAGGTGTTCATAGTCATTTTTAGCACACAATCTATCCATAAATGCATAAAAATCGTATATTTAATTTTCAACAATTTTTCATGGATGTATGTATGTATGCTTTATTCGTCAATGTACCCAAGCCACACCCCAAACCCCACAATTATCCACTATACACCTAATTCTCTTCTATTGAGGTACCATCGCTTCTAAAATCATGTTCTTATCGCTTTTCTCAGTCTATTGAACAGAAAAAACACATAGTCAGAGGTTCTCTGTCAGGTTTGTCACTGTAGGAACTGATCAAATGCGTATGAGTTCGAAGACATTGCCTTTTTTCCATTTTTTCCACTAAAAATGCCTGAAGAACCATGATGTTAGGTGTTCATAGTCATTTTTAGCACACAATCTATCCATAAATGCATAAAAATCGTATATTTAATTTTCAACAATTTTTCATGGATGTATGTATGTATGCTTTATTCGTCAATGTACCCAAGCCACACCCCAAACCCCACAATTATCCACTATACACCTAATTCTCTTCTATTGAGGTACCATCGCTTCTAAAATCATGTTCTTATCGCTTTTCTCAGTCTATTGAACAGAAAAAACACATAGTCAGAGGTTCTCTGTCAGGTTTGTCACTGTAGGAACTGATCAAATGCGTATGAGTTCGAAGACATTGCCTTTTTTCCATTTTTTCCACTAAAAATGCCTGAAGAACCATGATGTTAGGTGTTCATAGTCATTTTTAGCACACAATCTATCCATAAATGCATAAAAATCGTATATTTAATTTTCAACAATTTTTCATGGATGTATGTATGTATGCTTTATTCGTCAATGTACCCAAGCCACACCCCAAACCCCACAATTATCCACTATACACCTAATTCTCTTCTATTGAGGTACCATCGCTTCTAAAATCATGTTCTTATCGCTTTTCTCAGTCTATTGAACAGAAAAAACACATAGTCAGAGGTTCTCTGTCAGGTTTGTCACTGTAGGAACTGATCAAATGCGTATGAGTTCGAAGACATTGCCTTTTTTCCATTTTTTCCACTAAAAATGCCTGAAGAACCATGATGTTAGGTGTTCATAGTCATTTTTAGCACACAATCTATCCATAAATGCATAAAAATCGTATATTTAATTTTCAACAATTTTTCATGGATGTATGTATGTATGCTTTATTCGTCAATGTACCCAAGCCACACCCCAAACCCCACAATTATCCACTATACACCTAATTCTCTTCTATTGAGGTACCATCGCTTCTAAAATCATGTTCTTATCGCTTTTCTCAGTCTATTGAACAGAAAAAAACACATAGTCAGAGGTTCTCTGTCAGGTTTGTCACTGTAGGAACTGATCAAATGCGTATGAGTTCGAAGACATTGCCTTTTTTCCATTTTTTCCACTAAAAATGCCTGAAGAACCATGATGTTAGGTGTTCATAGTCATTTTTAGCACACAATCTATCCATAAATGCATAAAAATCGTATATTTAATTTTCAACAATTTTTCATGGATGTATGTATGTATGCTTTATTCGTCAATGTACCCAAGCCACACCCCAAACCCCACAATTATCCACTATACACCTAATTCTCTTCTATTGAGGTACCATCGCTTCTAAAATCATGTTCTTATCGCTTTTCTCAGTCTATTGAACAGAAAAAACACATAGTCAGAGGTTCTCTGTCAGGTTTGTCACTGTAGGAACTGATCAAATGCGTATGAGTTCGAAGACATTGCCTTTTTTCCATTTTTTCCACTAAAAATGCCTGAAGAACCATGATGTTAGGTGTTCATAGTCATTTTTAGCACACAATCTATCCATAAATGCATAAAAATCGTATATTTAATTTTCAACAATTTTTCATGGATGTATGTATGTATGCTTTATTCGTCAATGTACCCAAGCCACACCCCAAACCCCACAATTATCCACTATACACCTAATTCTCTTCTATTGAGGTACCATCGCTTCTAAAATCATGTTCTTATCGCTTTTCTCAGTCTATTGAACAGAAAAAACACATAGTCAGAGGTTCTCTGTCAGGTTTGTCACTGTAGGAACTGATCAAATGCGTATGAGTTCGAAGACATTGCCTTTTTTCCATTTTTTCCACTAAAAATGCCTGAAGAACCATGATGTTAGGTGTTCATAGTCATTTTTAGCACACAATCTATCCATAAATGCATAAAAATCGTATATTTAATTTTCAACAATTTTTCATGGATGTATGTATGTATGCTTTATTCGTCAATGTACCCAAGCCACACCCCAAACCCCACAATTATCCACTATACACCTAATTCTCTTCTATTGAGGTACCATCGCTTCTAAAATCATGTTCTTATCGCTTTTCTCAGTCTATTGAACAGAAAAAACACATAGTCAGAGGTTCTCTGTCAGGTTTGTCACTGTAGGAACTGATCAAATGCGTATGAGTTCGAAGACATTGCCTTTTTTCCATTTTTTCCACTAAAAATGCCTGAAGAACCATGATGTTAGGTGTTCATAGTCATTTTTAGCACACAATCTATCCATAAATGCATAAAAATCGTATATTTAATTTTCAACAATTTTTCATGGATGTATGTATGTATGCTTTATTCGTCAATGTACCCAAGCCACACCCCAAACCCCACAATTATCCACTATACACCTAATTCTCTTCTATTGAGGTACCATCGCTTCTAAAATCATGTTCTTATCGCTTTTCTCAGTCTATTGAACAGAAAAAACACATAGTCAGAGGTTCTCTGTCAGGTTTGTCACTGTAGGAACTGATCAAATGCGTATGAGTTCGAAGACATTGCCTTTTTTCCATTTTTTCCACTAAAAATGCCTGAAGAACCATGATGTTAGGTGTTCATAGTCATTTTTAGCACACAATCTATCCATAAATGCATAAAAATCGTATATTTAATTTTCAACAATTTTTCATGGATGTATGTATGTATGCTTTATTCGTCAATGTACCCAAGCCACACCCCAAACCCCACAATTATCCACTATACACCTAATTCTCTTCTATTGAGGTACCATCGCTTCTAAAATCATGTTCTTATCGCTTTTCTCAGTCTATTGAACAGAAAAAACACATAGTCAGAGGTTCTCTGTCAGGTTTGTCACTGTAGGAACTGATCAAATGCGTATGAGTTCGAAGACATTGCCTTTTTTCCATTTTTTCCACTAAAAATGCCTGAAGAACCATGATGTTAGGTGTTCATAGTCATTTTTAGCACACAATCTATCCATAAATGCATAAAAATCGTATATTTAATTTTCAACAATTTTTCATGGATGTATGTATGTATGCTTTATTCGTCAATGTACCCAAGCCACACCCCAAACCCCACAATTATCCACTATACACCTAATTCTCTTCTATTGAGGTACCATCGCTTCTAAAATCATGTTCTTATCGCTTTTCTCAGTCTATTGAACAGAAAAAACACATAGTCAGAGGTTCTCTGTCAGGTTTGTCACTGTAGGAACTGATCAAATGCGTATGAGTTCGAAGACATTGCCTTTTTTCCATTTTTTCCACTAAAAATGCCTGAAGAACCATGATGTTAGGTGTTCATAGTCATTTTTAGCACACAATCTATCCATAAATGCATAAAAATCGTATATTTAATTTTCAACAATTTTTCATGGATGTATGTATGTATGCTTTATTCGTCAATGTACCCAAGCCACACCCCAAACCCCACAATTATCCACTATACACCTAATTCTCTTCTATTGAGGTACCATCGCTTCTAAAATCATGTTCTTATCGCTTTTCTCAGTCTATTGAACAGAAAAAACACATAGTCAGAGGTTCTCTGTCAGGTTTGTCACTGTAGGAACTGATCAAATGCGTATGAGTTCGAAGACATTGCCTTTTTTCCATTTTTTCCACTAAAAATGCCTGAAGAACCATGATGTTAGGTGTTCATAGTCATTTTTAGCACACAATCTATCCATAAATGCATAAAAATCGTATATTTAATTTTCAACAATTTTTCATGGATGTATGTATGTATGCTTTATTCGTCAATGTACCCAAGCCACACCCCAAACCCCACAATTATCCACTATACACCTAATTCTCTTCTATTGAGGTACCATCGCTTCTAAAATCATGTTCTTATCGCTTTTCTCAGTCTATTGAACAGAAAAAACACATAGTCAGAGGTTCTCTGTCAGGTTTGTCACTGTAGGAACTGATCAAATGCGTATGAGTTCGAAGACATTGCCTTTTTTCCATTTTTTCCACTAAAAATGCCTGAAGAACCATGATGTTAGGTGTTCATAGTCATTTTTAGCACACAATCTATCCATAAATGCATAAAAATCGTATATTTAATTTTCAACAATTTTTCATGGATGTATGTATGTATGCTTTATTCGTCAATGTACCCAAGCCACACCCCAAACCCCACAATTATCCACTATACACCTAATTCTCTTCTATTGAGGTACCATCGCTTCTAAAATCATGTTCTTATCGCTTTTCTCAGTCTATTGAACAGAAAAAACACATAGTCAGAGGTTCTCTGTCAGGTTTGTCACTGTAGGAACTGATCAAATGCGTATGAGTTCGAAGACATTGCCTTTTTTCCATTTTTTCCACTAAAAATGCCTGAAGAACCATGATGTTAGGTGTTCATAGTCATTTTTAGCACACAATCTATCCATAAATGCATAAAAATCGTATATTTAATTTTCAACAATTTTTCATGGATGTATGTATGTATGCTTTATTCGTCAATGTACCCAAGCCACACCCCAAACCCCACAATTATCCACTATACACCTAATTCTCTTCTATTGAGGTACCATCGCTTCTAAAATCATGTTCTTATCGCTTTTCTCAGTCTATTGAACAGAAAAAACACATAGTCAGAGGTTCTCTGTCAGGTTTGTCACTGTAGGAACTGATCAAATGCGTATGAGTTCGAAGACATTGCCTTTTTTCCATTTTTTCCACTAAAAATGCCTGAAGAACCATGATGTTAGGTGTTCATAGTCATTTTTAGCACACAATCTATCCATAAATGCATAAAAATCGTATATTTAATTTTCAACAATTTTTCATGGATGTATGTATGTATGCTTTATTCGTCAATGTACCCAAGCCACACCCCAAACCCCACAATTATCCACTATACACCTAATTCTCTTCTATTGAGGTACCATCGCTTCTAAAATCATGTTCTTATCGCTTTTCTCAGTCTATTGAACAGAAAAAACACATAGTCAGAGGTTCTCTGTCAGGTTTGTCACTGTAGGAACTGATCAAATGCGTATGAGTTCGAAGACATTGCCTTTTTTCCATTTTTTCCACTAAAAATGCCTGAAGAACCATGATGTTAGGTGTTCATAGTCATTTTTAGCACACAATCTATCCATAAATGCATAAAAATCGTATATTTAATTTTCAACAATTTTTCATGGATGTATGTATGTATGCTTTATTCGTCAATGTACCCAAGCCACACCCCAAACCCCACAATTATCCACTATACACCTAATTCTCTTCTATTGAGGTACCATCGCTTCTAAAATCATGTTCTTATCGCTTTTCTCAGTCTATTGAACAGAAAAAACACATAGTCAGAGGTTCTCTGTCAGGTTTGTCACTGTAGGAACTGATCAAATGCGTATGAGTTCGAAGACATTGCCTTTTTTCCATTTTTTCCACTAAAAATGCCTGAAGAACCATGATGTTAGGTGTTCATAGTCATTTTTAGCACACAATCTATCCATAAATGCATAAAAATCGTATATTTAATTTTCAACAATTTTTCATGGATGTATGTATGTATGCTTTATTCGTCAATGTACCCAAGCCACACCCCAAACCCCACAATTATCCACTATACACCTAATTCTCTTCTATTGAGGTACCATCGCTTCTAAAATCATGTTCTTATCGCTTTTCTCAGTCTATTGAACAGAAAAAACACATAGTCAGAGGTTCTCTGTCAGGTTTGTCACTGTAGGAACTGATCAAATGCGTATGAGTTCGAAGACATTGCCTTTTTTCCATTTTTTCCACTAAAAATGCCTGAAGAACCATGATGTTAGGTGTTCATAGTCATTTTTAGCACACAATCTATCCATAAATGCATAAAAATCGTATATTTAATTTTCAACAATTTTTCATGGATGTATGTATGTATGCTTTATTCGTCAATGTACCCAAGCCACACCCCAAACCCCACAATTATCCACTATACACCTAATTCTCTTCTATTGAGGTACCATCGCTTCTAAAATCATGTTCTTATCGCTTTTCTCAGTCTATTGAACAGAAAAAACACATAGTCAGAGGTTCTCTGTCAGGTTTGTCACTGTAGGAACTGATCAAATGCGTATGAGTTCGAAGACATTGCCTTTTTTCCATTTTTTCCACTAAAAATGCCTGAAGAACCATGATGTTAGGTGTTCATAGTCATTTTTAGCACACAATCTATCCATAAATGCATAAAAATCGTATATTTAATTTTCAACAATTTTTCATGGATGTATGTATGTATGCTTTATTCGTCAATGTACCCAAGCCACACCCCAAACCCCACAATTATCCACTATACACCTAATTCTCTTCTATTGAGGTACCATCGCTTCTAAAATCATGTTCTTATCGCTTTTCTCAGTCTATTGAACAGAAAAAACACATAGTCAGAGGTTCTCTGTCAGGTTTGTCACTGTAGGAACTGATCAAATGCGTATGAGTTCGAAGACATTGCCTTTTTTCCATTTTTTCCACTAAAAATGCCTGAAGAACCATGATGTTAGGTGTTCATAGTCATTTTTAGCACACAATCTATCCATAAATGCATAAAAATCGTATATTTAATTTTCAACAATTTTTCATGGATGTATGTATGTATGCTTTATTCGTCAATGTACCCAAGCCACACCCCAAACCCCACAATTATCCACTATACACCTAATTCTCTTCTATTGAGGTACCATCGCTTCTAAAATCATGTTCTTATCGCTTTTCTCAGTCTATTGAACAGAAAAAACACATAGTCAGAGGTTCTCTGTCAGGTTTGTCACTGTAGGAACTGATCAAATGCGTATGAGTTCGAAGACATTGCCTTTTTTCCATTTTTTCCACTAAAAATGCCTGAAGAACCATGATGTTAGGTGTTCATAGTCATTTTTAGCACACAATCTATCCATAAATGCATAAAAATCGTATATTTAATTTTCAACAATTTTTCATGGATGTATGTATGTATGCTTTATTCGTCAATGTACCCAAGCCACACCCCAAACCCCACAATTATCCACTATACACCTAATTCTCTTCTATTGAGGTACCATCGCTTCTAAAATCATGTTCTTATCGCTTTTCTCAGTCTATTGAACAGAAAAAACACATAGTCAGAGGTTCTCTGTCAGGTTTGTCACTGTAGGAACTGATCAAATGCGTATGAGTTCGAAGACATTGCCTTTTTTCCATTTTTTCCACTAAAAATGCCTGAAGAACCATGATGTTAGGTGTTCATAGTCATTTTTAGCACACAATCTATCCATAAATGCATAAAAATCGTATATTTAATTTTCAACAATTTTTCATGGATGTATGTATGTATGCTTTATTCGTCAATGTACCCAAGCCACACCCCAAACCCCACAATTATCCACTATACACCTAATTCTCTTCTATTGAGGTACCATCGCTTCTAAAATCATGTTCTTATCGCTTTTCTCAGTCTATTGAACAGAAAAAACACATAGTCAGAGGTTCTCTGTCAGGTTTGTCACTGTAGGAACTGATCAAATGCGTATGAGTTCGAAGACATTGCCTTTTTTCCATTTTTTCCACTAAAAATGCCTGAAGAACCATGATGTTAGGTGTTCATAGTCATTTTTAGCACACAATCTATCCATAAATGCATAAAAATCGTATATTTAATTTTCAACAATTTTTCATGGATGTATGTATGTATGCTTTATTCGTCAATGTACCCAAGCCACACCCCAAACCCCACAATTATCCACTATACACCTAATTCTCTTCTATTGAGGTACCATCGCTTCTAAAATCATGTTCTTATCGCTTTTCTCAGTCTATTGAACAGAAAAAACACATAGTCAGAGGTTCTCTGTCAGGTTTGTCACTGTAGGAACTGATCAAATGCGTATGAGTTCGAAGACATTGCCTTTTTTCCATTTTTTCCACTAAAAATGCCTGAAGAACCATGATGTTAGGTGTTCATAGTCATTTTTAGCACACAATCTATCCATAAATGCATAAAAATCGTATATTTAATTTTCAACAATTTTTCATGGATGTATGTATGTATGCTTTATTCGTCAATGTACCCAAGCCACACCCCAAACCCCACAATTATCCACTATACACCTAATTCTCTTCTATTGAGGTACCATCGCTTCTAAAATCATGTTCTTATCGCTTTTCTCAGTCTATTGAACAGAAAAAACACATAGTCAGAGGTTCTCTGTCAGGTTTGTCACTGTAGGAACTGATCAAATGCGTATGAGTTCGAAGACATTGCCTTTTTTCCATTTTTTCCACTAAAAATGCCTGAAGAACCATGATGTTAGGTGTTCATAGTCATTTTTAGCACACAATCTATCCATAAATGCATAAAAATCGTATATTTAATTTTCAACAATTTTTCATGGATGTATGTATGTATGCTTTATTCGTCAATGTACCCAAGCCACACCCCAAACCCCACAATTATCCACTATACACCTAATTCTCTTCTATTGAGGTACCATCGCTTCTAAAATCATGTTCTTATCGCTTTTCTCAGTCTATTGAACAGAAAAAACACATAGTCAGAGGTTCTCTGTCAGGTTTGTCACTGTAGGAACTGATCAAATGCGTATGAGTTCGAAGACATTGCCTTTTTTCCATTTTTTCCACTAAAAATGCCTGAAGAACCATGATGTTAGGTGTTCATAGTCATTTTTAGCACACAATCTATCCATAAATGCATAAAAATCGTATATTTAATTTTCAACAATTTTTCATGGATGTATGTATGTATGCTTTATTCGTCAATGTACCCAAGCCACACCCCAAACCCCACAATTATCCACTATACACCTAATTCTCTTCTATTGAGGTACCATCGCTTCTAAAATCATGTTCTTATCGCTTTTCTCAGTCTATTGAACAGAAAAAACACATAGTCAGAGGTTCTCTGTCAGGTTTGTCACTGTAGGAACTGATCAAATGCGTATGAGTTCGAAGACATTGCCTTTTTTCCATTTTTTCCACTAAAAATGCCTGAAGAACCATGATGTTAGGTGTTCATAGTCATTTTTAGCACACAATCTATCCATAAATGCATAAAAATCGTATATTTAATTTTCAACAATTTTTCATGGATGTATGTATGTATGCTTTATTCGTCAATGTACCCAAGCCACACCCCAAACCCCACAATTATCCACTATACACCTAATTCTCTTCTATTGAGGTACCATCGCTTCTAAAATCATGTTCTTATCGCTTTTCTCAGTCTATTGAACAGAAAAAACACATAGTCAGAGGTTCTCTGTCAGGTTTGTCACTGTAGGAACTGATCAAATGCGTATGAGTTCGAAGACATTGCCTTTTTTCCATTTTTTCCACTAAAAATGCCTGAAGAACCATGATGTTAGGTGTTCATAGTCATTTTTAGCACACAATCTATCCATAAATGCATAAAAATCGTATATTTAATTTTCAACAATTTTTCATGGATGTATGTATGTATGCTTTATTCGTCAATGTACCCAAGCCACACCCCAAACCCCACAATTATCCACTATACACCTAATTCTCTTCTATTGAGGTACCATCGCTTCTAAAATCATGTTCTTATCGCTTTTCTCAGTCTATTGAACAGAAAAAACACATAGTCAGAGGTTCTCTGTCAGGTTTGTCACTGTAGGAACTGATCAAATGCGTATGAGTTCGAAGACATTGCCTTTTTTCCATTTTTTCCACTAAAAATGCCTGAAGAACCATGATGTTAGGTGTTCATAGTCATTTTTAGCACACAATCTATCCATAAATGCATAAAAATCGTATATTTAATTTTCAACAATTTTTCATGGATGTATGTATGTATGCTTTATTCGTCAATGTACCCAAGCCACACCCCAAACCCCACAATTATCCACTATACACCTAATTCTCTTCTATTGAGGTACCATCGCTTCTAAAATCATGTTCTTATCGCTTTTCTCAGTCTATTGAACAGAAAAAACACATAGTCAGAGGTTCTCTGTCAGGTTTGTCACTGTAGGAACTGATCAAATGCGTATGAGTTCGAAGACATTGCCTTTTTTCCATTTTTTCCACTAAAAATGCCTGAAGAACCATGATGTTAGGTGTTCATAGTCATTTTTAGCACACAATCTATCCATAAATGCATAAAAATCGTATATTTAATTTTCAACAATTTTTCATGGATGTATGTATGTATGCTTTATTCGTCAATGTACCCAAGCCACACCCCAAACCCCACAATTATCCACTATACACCTAATTCTCTTCTATTGAGGTACCATCGCTTCTAAAATCATGTTCTTATCGCTTTTCTCAGTCTATTGAACAGAAAAAACACATAGTCAGAGGTTCTCTGTCAGGTTTGTCACTGTAGGAACTGATCAAATGCGTATGAGTTCGAAGACATTGCCTTTTTTCCATTTTTTCCACTAAAAATGCCTGAAGAACCATGATGTTAGGTGTTCATAGTCATTTTTAGCACACAATCTATCCATAAATGCATAAAAATCGTATATTTAATTTTCAACAATTTTTCATGGATGTATGTATGTATGCTTTATTCGTCAATGTACCCAAGCCACACCCCAAACCCCACAATTATCCACTATACACCTAATTCTCTTCTATTGAGGTACCATCGCTTCTAAAATCATGTTCTTATCGCTTTTCTCAGTCTATTGAACAGAAAAAACACATAGTCAGAGGTTCTCTGTCAGGTTTGTCACTGTAGGAACTGATCAAATGCGTATGAGTTCGAAGACATTGCCTTTTTTCCATTTTTTCCACTAAAAATGCCTGAAGAACCATGATGTTAGGTGTTCATAGTCATTTTTAGCACACAATCTATCCATAAATGCATAAAAATCGTATATTTAATTTTCAACAATTTTTCATGGATGTATGTATGTATGCTTTATTCGTCAATGTACCCAAGCCACACCCCAAACCCCACAATTATCCACTATACACCTAATTCTCTTCTATTGAGGTACCATCGCTTCTAAAATCATGTTCTTATCGCTTTTCTCAGTCTATTGAACAGAAAAAACACATAGTCAGAGGTTCTCTGTCAGGTTTGTCACTGTAGGAACTGATCAAATGCGTATGAGTTCGAAGACATTGCCTTTTTTCCATTTTTTCCACTAAAAATGCCTGAAGAACCATGATGTTAGGTGTTCATAGTCATTTTTAGCACACAATCTATCCATAAATGCATAAAAATCGTATATTTAATTTTCAACAATTTTTCATGGATGTATGTATGTATGCTTTATTCGTCAATGTACCCAAGCCACACCCCAAACCCCACAATTATCCACTATACACCTAATTCTCTTCTATTGAGGTACCATCGCTTCTAAAATCATGTTCTTATCGCTTTTCTCAGTCTATTGAACAGAAAAAACACATAGTCAGAGGTTCTCTGTCAGGTTTGTCACTGTAGGAACTGATCAAATGCGTATGAGTTCGAAGACATTGCCTTTTTTCCATTTTTTCCACTAAAAATGCCTGAAGAACCATGATGTTAGGTGTTCATAGTCATTTTTAGCACACAATCTATCCATAAATGCATAAAAATCGTATATTTAATTTTCAACAATTTTTCATGGATGTATGTATGTATGCTTTATTCGTCAATGTACCCAAGCCACACCCCAAACCCCACAATTATCCACTATACACCTAATTCTCTTCTATTGAGGTACCATCGCTTCTAAAATCATGTTCTTATCGCTTTTCTCAGTCTATTGAACAGAAAAAACACATAGTCAGAGGTTCTCTGTCAGGTTTGTCACTGTAGGAACTGATCAAATGCGTATGAGTTCGAAGACATTGCCTTTTTTCCATTTTTTCCACTAAAAATGCCTGAAGAACCATGATGTTAGGTGTTCATAGTCATTTTTAGCACACAATCTATCCATAAATGCATAAAAATCGTATATTTAATTTTCAACAATTTTTCATGGATGTATGTATGTATGCTTTATTCGTCAATGTACCCAAGCCACACCCCAAACCCCACAATTATCCACTATACACCTAATTCTCTTCTATTGAGGTACCATCGCTTCTAAAATCATGTTCTTATCGCTTTTCTCAGTCTATTGAACAGAAAAAACACATAGTCAGAGGTTCTCTGTCAGGTTTGTCACTGTAGGAACTGATCAAATGCGTATGAGTTCGAAGACATTGCCTTTTTTCCATTTTTTCCACTAAAAATGCCTGAAGAACCATGATGTTAGGTGTTCATAGTCATTTTTAGCACACAATCTATCCATAAATGCATAAAAATCGTATATTTAATTTTCAACAATTTTTCATGGATGTATGTATGTATGCTTTATTCGTCAATGTACCCAAGCCACACCCCAAACCCCACAATTATCCACTATACACCTAATTCTCTTCTATTGAGGTACCATCGCTTCTAAAATCATGTTCTTATCGCTTTTCTCAGTCTATTGAACAGAAAAAACACATAGTCAGAGGTTCTCTGTCAGGTTTGTCACTGTAGGAACTGATCAAATGCGTATGAGTTCGAAGACATTGCCTTTTTTCCATTTTTTCCACTAAAAATGCCTGAAGAACCATGATGTTAGGTGTTCATAGTCATTTTTAGCACACAATCTATCCATAAATGCATAAAAATCGTATATTTAATTTTCAACAATTTTTCATGGATGTATGTATGTATGCTTTATTCGTCAATGTACCCAAGCCACACCCCAAACCCCACAATTATCCACTATACACCTAATTCTCTTCTATTGAGGTACCATCGCTTCTAAAATCATGTTCTTATCGCTTTTCTCAGTCTATTGAACAGAAAAAACACATAGTCAGAGGTTCTCTGTCAGGTTTGTCACTGTAGGAACTGATCAAATGCGTATGAGTTCGAAGACATTGCCTTTTTTCCATTTTTTCCACTAAAAATGCCTGAAGAACCATGATGTTAGGTGTTCATAGTCATTTTTAGCACACAATCTATCCATAAATGCATAAAAATCGTATATTTAATTTTCAACAATTTTTCATGGATGTATGTATGTATGCTTTATTCGTCAATGTACCCAAGCCACACCCCAAACCCCACAATTATCCACTATACACCTAATTCTCTTCTATTGAGGTACCATCGCTTCTAAAATCATGTTCTTATCGCTTTTCTCAGTCTATTGAACAGAAAAAACACATAGTCAGAGGTTCTCTGTCAGGTTTGTCACTGTAGGAACTGATCAAATGCGTATGAGTTCGAAGACATTGCCTTTTTTCCATTTTTTCCACTAAAAATGCCTGAAGAACCATGATGTTAGGTGTTCATAGTCATTTTTAGCACACAATCTATCCATAAATGCATAAAAATCGTATATTTAATTTTCAACAATTTTTCATGGATGTATGTATGTATGCTTTATTCGTCAATGTACCCAAGCCACACCCCAAACCCCACAATTATCCACTATACACCTAATTCTCTTCTATTGAGGTACCATCGCTTCTAAAATCATGTTCTTATCGCTTTTCTCAGTCTATTGAACAGAAAAAACACATAGTCAGAGGTTCTCTGTCAGGTTTGTCACTGTAGGAACTGATCAAATGCGTATGAGTTCGAAGACATTGCCTTTTTTCCATTTTTTCCACTAAAAATGCCTGAAGAACCATGATGTTAGGTGTTCATAGTCATTTTTAGCACACAATCTATCCATAAATGCATAAAAATCGTATATTTAATTTTCAACAATTTTTCATGGATGTATGTATGTATGCTTTATTCGTCAATGTACCCAAGCCACACCCCAAACCCCACAATTATCCACTATACACCTAATTCTCTTCTATTGAGGTACCATCGCTTCTAAAATCATGTTCTTATCGCTTTTCTCAGTCTATTGAACAGAAAAAACACATAGTCAGAGGTTCTCTGTCAGGTTTGTCACTGTAGGAACTGATCAAATGCGTATGAGTTCGAAGACATTGCCTTTTTTCCATTTTTTCCACTAAAAATGCCTGAAGAACCATGATGTTAGGTGTTCATAGTCATTTTTAGCACACAATCTATCCATAAATGCATAAAAATCGTATATTTAATTTTCAACAATTTTTCATGGATGTATGTATGTATGCTTTATTCGTCAATGTACCCAAGCCACACCCCAAACCCCACAATTATCCACTATACACCTAATTCTCTTCTATTGAGGTACCATCGCTTCTAAAATCATGTTCTTATCGCTTTTCTCAGTCTATTGAACAGAAAAAACACATAGTCAGAGGTTCTCTGTCAGGTTTGTCACTGTAGGAACTGATCAAATGCGTATGAGTTCGAAGACATTGCCTTTTTTCCATTTTTTCCACTAAAAATGCCTGAAGAACCATGATGTTAGGTGTTCATAGTCATTTTTAGCACACAATCTATCCATAAATGCATAAAAATCGTATATTTAATTTTCAACAATTTTTCATGGATGTATGTATGTATGCTTTATTCGTCAATGTACCCAAGCCACACCCCAAACCCCACAATTATCCACTATACACCTAATTCTCTTCTATTGAGGTACCATCGCTTCTAAAATCATGTTCTTATCGCTTTTCTCAGTCTATTGAACAGAAAAAACACATAGTCAGAGGTTCTCTGTCAGGTTTGTCACTGTAGGAACTGATCAAATGCGTATGAGTTCGAAGACATTGCCTTTTTTCCATTTTTTCCACTAAAAATGCCTGAAGAACCATGATGTTAGGTGTTCATAGTCATTTTTAGCACACAATCTATCCATAAATGCATAAAAATCGTATATTTAATTTTCAACAATTTTTCATGGATGTATGTATGTATGCTTTATTCGTCAATGTACCCAAGCCACACCCCAAACCCCACAATTATCCACTATACACCTAATTCTCTTCTATTGAGGTACCATCGCTTCTAAAATCATGTTCTTATCGCTTTTCTCAGTCTATTGAACAGAAAAAACACATAGTCAGAGGTTCTCTGTCAGGTTTGTCACTGTAGGAACTGATCAAATGCGTATGAGTTCGAAGACATTGCCTTTTTTCCATTTTTTCCACTAAAAATGCCTGAAGAACCATGATGTTAGGTGTTCATAGTCATTTTTAGCACACAATCTATCCATAAATGCATAAAAATCGTATATTTAATTTTCAACAATTTTTCATGGATGTATGTATGTATGCTTTATTCGTCAATGTACCCAAGCCACACCCCAAACCCCACAATTATCCACTATACACCTAATTCTCTTCTATTGAGGTACCATCGCTTCTAAAATCATGTTCTTATCGCTTTTCTCAGTCTATTGAACAGAAAAAACACATAGTCAGAGGTTCTCTGTCAGGTTTGTCACTGTAGGAACTGATCAAATGCGTATGAGTTCGAAGACATTGCCTTTTTTCCATTTTTTCCACTAAAAATGCCTGAAGAACCATGATGTTAGGTGTTCATAGTCATTTTTAGCACACAATCTATCCATAAATGCATAAAAATCGTATATTTAATTTTCAACAATTTTTCATGGATGTATGTATGTATGCTTTATTCGTCAATGTACCCAAGCCACACCCCAAACCCCACAATTATCCACTATACACCTAATTCTCTTCTATTGAGGTACCATCGCTTCTAAAATCATGTTCTTATCGCTTTTCTCAGTCTATTGAACAGAAAAAAACACATAGTCAGAGGTTCTCTGTCAGGTTTGTCACTGTAGGAACTGATCAAATGCGTATGAGTTCGAAGACATTGCCTTTTTTCCATTTTTTCCACTAAAAATGCCTGAAGAACCATGATGTTAGGTGTTCATAGTCATTTTTAGCACACAATCTATCCATAAATGCATAAAAATCGTATATTTAATTTTCAACAATTTTTCATGGATGTATGTATGTATGCTTTATTCGTCAATGTACCCAAGCCACACCCCAAACCCCACAATTATCCACTATACACCTAATTCTCTTCTATTGAGGTACCATCGCTTCTAAAATCATGTTCTTATCGCTTTTCTCAGTCTATTGAACAGAAAAAACACATAGTCAGAGGTTCTCTGTCAGGTTTGTCACTGTAGGAACTGATCAAATGCGTATGAGTTCGAAGACATTGCCTTTTTTCCATTTTTTCCACTAAAAATGCCTGAAGAACCATGATGTTAGGTGTTCATAGTCATTTTTAGCACACAATCTATCCATAAATGCATAAAAATCGTATATTTAATTTTCAACAATTTTTCATGGATGTATGTATGTATGCTTTATTCGTCAATGTACCCAAGCCACACCCCAAACCCCACAATTATCCACTATACACCTAATTCTCTTCTATTGAGGTACCATCGCTTCTAAAATCATGTTCTTATCGCTTTTCTCAGTCTATTGAACAGAAAAAACACATAGTCAGAGGTTCTCTGTCAGGTTTGTCACTGTAGGAACTGATCAAATGCGTATGAGTTCGAAGACATTGCCTTTTTTCCATTTTTTCCACTAAAAATGCCTGAAGAACCATGATGTTAGGTGTTCATAGTCATTTTTAGCACACAATCTATCCATAAATGCATAAAAATCGTATATTTAATTTTCAACAATTTTTCATGGATGTATGTATGTATGCTTTATTCGTCAATGTACCCAAGCCACACCCCAAACCCCACAATTATCCACTATACACCTAATTCTCTTCTATTGAGGTACCATCGCTTCTAAAATCATGTTCTTATCGCTTTTCTCAGTCTATTGAACAGAAAAAACACATAGTCAGAGGTTCTCTGTCAGGTTTGTCACTGTAGGAACTGATCAAATGCGTATGAGTTCGAAGACATTGCCTTTTTTCCATTTTTTCCACTAAAAATGCCTGAAGAACCATGATGTTAGGTGTTCATAGTCATTTTTAGCACACAATCTATCCATAAATGCATAAAAATCGTATATTTAATTTTCAACAATTTTTCATGGATGTATGTATGTATGCTTTATTCGTCAATGTACCCAAGCCACACCCCAAACCCCACAATTATCCACTATACACCTAATTCTCTTCTATTGAGGTACCATCGCTTCTAAAATCATGTTCTTATCGCTTTTCTCAGTCTATTGAACAGAAAAAACACATAGTCAGAGGTTCTCTGTCAGGTTTGTCACTGTAGGAACTGATCAAATGCGTATGAGTTCGAAGACATTGCCTTTTTTCCATTTTTTCCACTAAAAATGCCTGAAGAACCATGATGTTAGGTGTTCATAGTCATTTTTAGCACACAATCTATCCATAAATGCATAAAAATCGTATATTTAATTTTCAACAATTTTTCATGGATGTATGTATGTATGCTTTATTCGTCAATGTACCCAAGCCACACCCCAAACCCCACAATTATCCACTATACACCTAATTCTCTTCTATTGAGGTACCATCGCTTCTAAAATCATGTTCTTATCGCTTTTCTCAGTCTATTGAACAGAAAAAACACATAGTCAGAGGTTCTCTGTCAGGTTTGTCACTGTAGGAACTGATCAAATGCGTATGAGTTCGAAGACATTGCCTTTTTTCCATTTTTTCCACTAAAAATGCCTGAAGAACCATGATGTTAGGTGTTCATAGTCATTTTTAGCACACAATCTATCCATAAATGCATAAAAATCGTATATTTAATTTTCAACAATTTTTCATGGATGTATGTATGTATGCTTTATTCGTCAATGTACCCAAGCCACACCCCAAACCCCACAATTATCCACTATACACCTAATTCTCTTCTATTGAGGTACCATCGCTTCTAAAATCATGTTCTTATCGCTTTTCTCAGTCTATTGAACAGAAAAAACACATAGTCAGAGGTTCTCTGTCAGGTTTGTCACTGTAGGAACTGATCAAATGCGTATGAGTTCGAAGACATTGCCTTTTTTCCATTTTTTCCACTAAAAATGCCTGAAGAACCATGATGTTAGGTGTTCATAGTCATTTTTAGCACACAATCTATCCATAAATGCATAAAAATCGTATATTTAATTTTCAACAATTTTTCATGGATGTATGTATGTATGCTTTATTCGTCAATGTACCCAAGCCACACCCCAAACCCCACAATTATCCACTATACACCTAATTCTCTTCTATTGAGGTACCATCGCTTCTAAAATCATGTTCTTATCGCTTTTCTCAGTCTATTGAACAGAAAAAACACATAGTCAGAGGTTCTCTGTCAGGTTTGTCACTGTAGGAACTGATCAAATGCGTATGAGTTCGAAGACATTGCCTTTTTTCCATTTTTTCCACTAAAAATGCCTGAAGAACCATGATGTTAGGTGTTCATAGTCATTTTTAGCACACAATCTATCCATAAATGCATAAAAATCGTATATTTAATTTTCAACAATTTTTCATGGATGTATGTATGTATGCTTTATTTGTCAATGTACCCAAGCCACACCCCAAACCCCACAATTATCCACTATACACCTAATTCTCTTCTATTGAGGTACCATCGCTTCTAAAATCATGTTCTTATCGCTTTTCTCAGTCTATTGAACAGAAAAAACACATAGTCAGAGGTTCTCTGTCAGGTTTGTCACTGTAGGAACTGATCAAATGCGTATGAGTTCGAAGACATTGCCTTTTTTCCATTTTTTCCACTAAAAATGCCTGAAGAACCATGATGTTAGGTGTTCATAGTCATTTTTTAGCACACAATCTATCCATAAATGCATAAAAATCGTATATTTAATTTTCAACAATTTTTCATGGATGTATGTATGTATGCTTTATTCGTCAATGTACCCAAGCCACACCCCAAACCCCACAATTATACACTATACACCTAATTCTCTTCTATTGAGGTACCATCGCTTCTAAAATCATGTTCTTATCGCTTTTCTCAGTCTATTGAACAGAAAAAACACATAGTCAGAGGTTCTCTGTCAGGTTTGTCACTGTAGGAACTGATCAAATGCGTATGAGTTCGAAGACATTGCCTTTTTTCCATTTTTTCCACTAAAAATGCCTGAAGAACCATGATGTTAGGTGTTCATAGTCATTTTTAGCACACAATCTATCCATAAATGCATAAAAATCGTATATTTAATTTTCAACAATTTTTCATGGATGTATGTATGTATGCTTTATTCGTCAATGTACCCAAGCCACACCCCAAACCCCACAATTATCCACTATACACCTAATTCTCTTCTATTGAGGTACCATCGCTTCTAAAATCATGTTCTTATCGCTTTTCTCAGTCTATTGAACAGAAAAAACACATAGTCAGAGGTTCTCTGTCAGGTTTGTCACTGTAGGAACTGATCAAATGGTTCTTCAGGCATTTTTAGTGGCAAAAAATGGAAAAAAGGCAATGTCTTCGAACTCATACGCATTTGATCAGTTCCTACAGTGACAAACCTGACAGAGAACCTCTGACTATGTGTTTTTTCTGTTCAATAGACTGAGAAAAGCGATAAGAACATGATTTTAGAAGCGATGGTACCTCAATAGAAGAGAATTAGGTGTATAGTGGATAATTGTGGGGTTTGGGGTGTGGCTTGGGTACATTGACGAATAAAGCATACATACATACATCCATGAAAAATTGTTGAAAATTAAATATACGATTTTTATGCATTTATGGATAGATTGTGTGCTAAAAATGACTATGAACACCTAACATCATGGTTCTTCAGGCATTTTTAGTGGAAAAAATGGAAAAAAAGGCAATGTCTTCGAACTCATACGCATTTGATCAGTTCCTACAGTGACAAACCTGACAGAGAACCTCTGACTATGTGTTTTTTCTGTTCAATAGACTGAGAAAGCGATAAGAACATGATTTTAGAAGCGATGGTACCTCAATAGAAGAGAATTAGGTGTATAGTGGATAATTGTGGGGTTTGGGGTGTGGCTTGGGTACATTGACGAATAAAGCATACATACATACATCCATGAAAAATTGTTGAAAATTAAATATACGATTTTTATGCATTTAGGGATAGATTGTGTGCTAAAAATGACTATGAACACCTAACATCATGGTTCTTCAGGCATTTTTAGTGGAAAAAATGGAAAAAAGGCAATGTCTTCGAACTCATACGCATTTGATCAGTTCCTACAGTGACAAACCTGACAGAGAACCTCTGACTATGTGTTTTTTCTGTTCAATAGACTGAGAAAAGCGATAAGAACATGATTTTAGAAGCGATGGTACCTCAATAGAAGAGAATTAGGTGTATAGTGGATAATTGTGGGGTTTGGGGTGTGGCTTGGGTACATTGACGAATAAAGCATACATACATACATCCATGAAAAATTGTTGAAAATTAAATATACGATTTTTATGCATTTATGGATAGATTGTGTGCTAAAAATGACTATGAACACCTAACATCATGGTTCTTCAGGCATTTTTAGTGGAAAAAATGGAAAAAAAGGCAATGTCTTCGAACTCATACGCATTTGATCAGTTCCTACAGTGACAAACCTGACAGAGAACCTCTGACTATGTGTTTTTTCTGTTCAATAGACTGAGAAAAGCGATAAGAACATGATTTTAGAAGCGATGGTACCTCAATAGAAGAGAATTAGGTGTATAGTGGATAATTGTGGGGTTTGGGGTGTGGCTTGGGTACATTGACGAATAAAGCATACATACATACATCCATGAAAAATTGTTGAAAATTAAATATACGATTTTTATGCATTTATGGATAGATTGTGTGCTAAAAATGACTATGAACACCTAACATCATGATTCTTCAGGCATTTTTAGTGGAAAAAATGGAAAAAAGGCAACGTCTTCGAACTCATACGCATTTGATCAGTTCCTACAGTGACAAACCTGACAGAGAACCTCTGACTATGTGTTTTTTCTGTTCAATAGACTGAGAAAAGCGATAAGAACATGATTTTAGAAGCGATGGTACCTCAATAGAAGAGAATTAGGTGTATAGTGGATAATTGTGGGGTTTGGGGTGTGGCTTGGGTACATTGACGAATAAAGCATACATACATACATCCATGAAAAATTGTTGAAAATTAAATATACGATTTTTATGCATTTATGGATAGATTGTGTGCTAAAAATGACTATGAACACCTAACATCATGGTTCTTCAGGCATTTTTAGTGGAAAAAATGGAAAAAAGGCAATGTCTTCGAACTCATACGCATTTGATCAGTTCCTACAGTGACAAACCTGACAGAGAACCTCTGACTATGTGCTTTTTCTGTTCAATAGACTGAGAAAAGCGATAAGAACATGATTTTAGAAGCGATGGTACCTCAATAGAAGAGAATTAGGTGTATAGTGGATAATTGTGGGGTTTGGGGTGTGGCTTGGGTACATTGACGAATAAAGCATACATACATACATCCATGAAAAATTGTTGAAAATTAAATATACGATTTTTATGCATTTATGGATAGATTGTGTGCTAAAAATGACTATGAACACCTAACATCATGGTTCTTCAGGCATTTTTAGTGGAAAAAATGGAAAAAAGGCAATGTCTTCGAACTCATACGCATTTGATCAGTTCCTACAGTGACAAACCTGACAGAGAACCTCTGACTATGTGTTTTTTCTGTTCAATAGACTGAGAAAAGCGATTAGAACATGATTTTAGAAGCGATGGTACCTCAATAGAAGAGAATTAGGTGTATAGTGGATAATTGTGGGGTTTGGGGTGTGGCTTGGGTACATTGACGAATAAAGCATACATACATACATCCATGAAAAATTGTTGAAAATTAAATATACGATTTTTATGCATTTATGGATAGATTGTGTGCTAAAATGACTATGAGCACCTAACATCATGGTTCTTCAGGCATTTTTAGAGGAAAAAATGGAAAAAAGGCAATGTCTTCGAACTCATACGCATTTGATCAGTTCCTACAGTGACAAACCTGACAGAGAACCTCTGACTATGTGTTTTTTCTGTTCAATAGACTGAGAAAAGCGATAAGAACATGTTTTTAGAAGCGATGGTACCTCAATAGAAGAGAATTAGGTGTATAGTGGATAATTGTGGGGTTTGGGGTGTGGCTTGGGTACATTGACGAATAAAGCATACATACATACATCCATGAAAAATTGTTGAAAATTAAATATACGATTTTTATGCATTTATGGATAGATTGTGTGCTAAAAATGACTATGAACACCCAACATCATGGTTCTTCAGGCATTTTTAGTGGAAAAAATGGAAAAAAGGCAATGTCTTCGAACTCATACGCATTTGATCAGTTCCTACAGTGACAAACCTGACAGAGAACCTCTGACTATGTGTTTTTTTCTGTTCAATAGACTGAGAAAAGCGATAAGAACATGATTTTAGAAGCGATGGTACCTCAATAGAAGAGAATTAGGTGTATAGTGGATAATTGTGGGGTTTGGGGTGTGGCTTGGGTACATTGACGAATAAAGCATACATACATACATCCATGAAAAATTGTTGAAAATTAAGTATACGATTTTTATGCATTTATGGATAGATTGTGTGCTAAAATGACTATGAGCACCTAACATCATGGTTCTTCAGGCATTTTTAGAGGAAAAAATGGAAAAAAGGCAATGTCTTCGAACTCATACGCATTTGATCAGTTCCTACAGTGACAAACCTGACAGAGAACCTCTGACTATGTGTTTTTTCTGTTCAATAGACTGAGAAAAGCGATAAGAACATGATTTTAGAAGCGATGGTACCTCAATAGAAGAGAATTAGGTGTATAGTGGATAATTGTGGGGTTTGGGGTGTGGCTTGGGTACATTGACGAATAAAGCATACATACATACATCCATGAAAAATTGTTGAAAATTAAATATACGATTTTTATGCATTTATGGATAGATTGTGTGCTAAAAATGACTATGAACACCTAACATCATGATTCTTCAGGCATTTTTAGTGGAAAAAATGGAAAAAAGGCAATGTCTTCGAACTCATACGCATTTGATCAGTTCCTACAGTGACAAACCTGACAGAGAACCTCTGACTATGTGTTTTTTCTGTTCAATAGACTGAGAAAAGCGATAAGAACATGATTTTAGAAGCGATGGTACCTCAATAGAAGAGAATTAGGTGTATAGTGGATAATTGTGGGGTTTGGGGTGTGGCTTGGGTACATTGACGAATAAAGCATACATACATACATCCATGAAAAATTGTTGAAAATTAAATATACGATTTTTATGCATTTATGGATAGATTGTGTGCTAAAAATGACTATGAACACCTAACATCATGGTTCTTCAGGCATTTTTAGTGGAAAAAATGGAAAAAAGGCAATGTCTTCGAACTCATACGCATTTGATCAGTTCCTACAGTGACAAACCTGACAGAGAACCTCTGACTATGTGTTTTTTCTGTTCAATAGACTGAGAAAAGCGATAAGAACATGATTTTAGAAGCGATGGTACCTCAATAGAAGAGAATTAGGTGTATAGTGGATAATTGTGGGGTTTGGGGTGTGGCTTGGGTACATTGACGAATAAAGCATACATACATACATCCATGAAAAATTGTTGAAAATTAAATATACGATTTTTATGCATTTATGGATAGATTGTGTGCTAAAAATGACTATGAACACCTAACATCATGGTTCTTCAGGCATTTTTAGTGGAAAAAATGGAAAAAAGGCAATGTCTTCGAACTCATACGCATTTGATCAGTTCCTACAGTGACAAACCTGACAGAGAACCTCTGACTATGTGTTTTTTCTGTTCAATAGACTGAGAAAAGCGATAAGAACATGATTTTAGAAGCGATGGTACCTCAATAGAAGAGAATTAGGTGTATAGTGGATAATTGTGGGGTTTGGGGTGTGGCTTGGGTACATTGACGAATAAAGCATACATACATACATCCATGAAAAATTGTTGAAAATTAAATATACGATTTTTATGCATTTATGGATAGATTGTGTGCTAAAAATGACTATGAACACCTAACATCATGGTTCTTCAGGCATTTTTAGTGGAAAAAATGGAAAAAAGGCAATGTCTTCGAACTCATACGCATTTGATCAGTTCCTACAGTGACAAACCTGACAGAGAACCTCTGACTATGTGTTTTTTCTGTTCAATAGACTGAGAAAAGCGATAAGAACATGATTTTAGAAGCGATGGTACCTCAATAGAAGAGAATTAGGTGTATAGTGGATAATTGTGGGGTTTGGGGTGTGGCTTGGGTACATTGACGAATAAAGCATACATACATACATCCATGAAAAATTGTTGAAAATTAAATATACGATTTTTATGCATTTATGGATAGATTGTGTGCTAAAAATGACTATGAACACCTAACATCATGGTTCTTCAGGCATTTTTAGTGGAAAAAATGGAAAAAAGGCAATGTCTTCGAACTCATACGCATTTGATCAGTTCCTACAGTGACAAACCTGACAGAGAACCTCTGACTATGTGTTTTTTCTATTCAATAGACTGAGAAAAGCGATAAGAACATGATTTTAGAAGCGATGGTACCTCAATAGAAGAGAATTAGGTGTATAGTGGATAATTGTGGGGTTTGGGGTGTGGCTTGGGTACATTGACGAATAAAGCATACATACATACATCCATGAAAAATTGTTGAAAATTAAATATACGATTTTTATGCATTTATGGATAGATTGTGTGCTAAAAATGACTATGAACACCTAACATCATGGTTCTTCAGGCATTTTTAGTGGAAAAAATGGAAAAAAGGCAATGTCTTCGAACTCATACGCATTTGATCAGTTCCTACAGTGACAAACCTGACAGAGAACCTCTGACTATGTGTTTTTTCTGTTCAATAGACTGAGAAAAGCGATAAGAACATGATTTTAGAAGCGATGGTACCTCAATAGAAAAGAATTAGGTGTATAGTGGATAATTGTGGGGTTTGGGGTGTGGCTTGGGTACATTGACGAATAAAGCATACATACATACATCCATGAAAAATTGTTGAAAATTAAATATACGATTTTTATGCATTTATGGATAGATTGTGTGCTAAAAATGACTATGAACACCTAACATCATGGTTCTTCAGGCATTTTTAGTGGAAAAAATGGAAAAAAGGCAATGTCTTCGAACTCATACGCATTTGATCAGTTCCTACAGTGACAAACCTGACAGAGAACCTCTGACTATGTGTTTTTTCTGTTCAATAGACTGAGAAAAGCGATAAGAACATGATTTTAGAAGCGATGGTACCTCAATAGAAGAGAATTAGGTGTATAGTGGATAATTGTGGGGTTTGGGGTGTGGCTTGGGTACATTGACGAATAAAGCATACATACATACATCCATGAAAAATTGTTGAAAATTAAATATACGATTTTTATGCATTTATGGATAGATTGTGTGCTAAAAATGACTATGAACACCTAACATCATGGTTCTTCAGGCATTTTTAGTGGAAAAAATGGAAAAAAGGCAATGTCTTCGAACTCATACGCATTTGATCAGTTCCTACAGTGACAAACCTGACAGAGAACCTCTGACTATGTGTTTTTTCTGTTCAATAGACTGAGAAAAGCGATAAGAACATGATTTTAGAAGCGATGGTACCTCAATAGAAGAGAATTAGGTGTATAGTGGATAATTGTGGGGTTTGGGGTGTGGCTTGGGTACATTGACGAATAAAGCATACATACATACATCCATGAAAAATTGTTGAAAATTAAATATACGATTTTTATGCATTTATGGATAGATTGTGTGCTAAAAATGACTATGAACACCTAACATCATGGTTCTTCAGGCATTTTTAGTGGAAAAAATGGAAAAAAGGCAATGTCTTCGAACTCATACGCATTTGATCAGTTCCTACAGTGACAAACCTGACAGAGAACCTCTGACTATGTGTTTTTTCTGTTCAATAGACTGAGAAAAGCGATAAGAACATGATTTTAGAAGCGATGGTACCTCAATAGAAGAGAATTAGGTGTATAGTGGATAATTGTGGGGTTTGGGGTGTGGCTTGGGTACATTGACGAATAAAGCATACATACATACATCCATGAAAAATTGTTGAAAATTAAATATACGATTTTTATGCATTTATGGATAGATTGTGTGCTAAAAATGACTATGAACACCTAACATCATGGTTCTTCAGGCATTTTTAGTGGAAAAAATGGAAAAAAGGCAATGTCTTCGAACTCATACGCATTTGATCAGTTCCTACAGTGACAAACCTGACAGAGAACCTCTGACTATGTGTTTTTTCTGTTCAATAGACTGAGAAAAGCGATAAGAACATGATTTTAGAAGCGATGGTACCTCAATAGAAGAGAATTAGGTGTATAGTGGATAATTGTGGGGTTTGGGGTGTGGCTTGGGTACATTGACGAATAAAGCATACATACATACATCCATGAAAAATTGTTGAAAATTAAATATACGATTTTTATGCATTTATGGATAGATTGTGTGCTAAAAATGACTATGAACACCTAACATCATGGTTCTTCAGGCATTTTTAGTGGAAAAAATGGAAAAAAAGGCAATGTCTTCGAACTCATACGCATTTGATCAGTTCCTACAGTGACAAACCTGACAGAGAACCTCTGACTATGTGTTTTTTCTGTTCAATAGACTGAGAAAAGCGATAAGAACATGATTTTAGAAGCGATGGTACCTCAATAGAAGAGAATTAGGTGTATAGTGGATAATTGTGGGGTTTGGGGTGTGGCTTGGGTACATTGACGAATAAAGCATACATACATACATCCATGAAAAATTGTTGAAAATTAAATATACGATTTTTATGCATTTATGGATAGATTGTGTGCTAAAAATGACTATGAACACCTAACATCATGGTTCTTCAGGCATTTTTAGTGGAAAAAATGGAAAAAAGGCAATGTCTTCGAACTCATACGCATTTGATCAGTTCCTACAGTGACAAACCTGACAGAGAACCTCTGACTATGTGTTTTTTCTGTTCAATAGACTGAGAAAAGCGATAAGAACATGATTTTAGAAGCGATGGTACCTCAATAGAAGAGAATTAGGTGTATAGTGGATAATTGTGGGGTTTGGGGTGTGGCTTGGGTACATTGACGAATAAAGCATACATACATACATCCATGAAAAATTGTTGAAAATTAAATATACGATTTTTATGCATTTATGGATAGATTGTGTGCTAAAAATGACTATGAACACCTAACATCATGGTTCTTCAGGCATTTTTAGTGGAAAAAATGGAAAAAAGGCAATGTCTTCGAACTCATACGCATTTGATCAGTTCCTACAGTGACAAACCTGACAGAGAACCTCTGACTATGTGTTTTTTCTGTTCAATAGACTGAGAAAAGCGATAAGAACATGATTTTAGAAGCGATGGTACCTCAATAGAAGAGAATTAGGTGTATAGTGGATAATTGTGGGGTTTGGGGTGTGGCTTGGGTACATTGACGAATAAAGCATACATACATACATCCATGAAAAATTGTTGAAAATTAAATATACGATTTTTATGCATTTATGGATAGATTGTGTGCTAAAAATGACTATGAACACCTAACATCATGGTTCTTCAGGCATTTTTAGTGGAAAAAATGGAAAAAAGGCAATGTCTTCGAACTCATACGCATTTGATCAGTTCCTACAGTGACAAACCTGACAGAGAACCTCTGACTATGTGTTTTTTCTGTTCAATAGACTGAGAAAAGCGATAAGAACATGATTTTAGAAGCGATGGTACCTCAATAGAAGAGAATTAGGTGTATAGTGGATAATTGTGGGGTTTGGGGTGTGGCTTGGGTACATTGACGAATAAAGCATACATACATACATCCATGAAAAATTGTTGAAAATTAAATATACGATTTTTATGCATTTATGGATAGATTGTGTGCTAAAAATGACTATGAACACCTAACATCATGGTTCTTCAGGCATTTTTAGTGGAAAAAATGGAAAAAAGGCAATGTCTTCGAACTCATACGCATTTGATCAGTTCCTACAGTGACAAACCTGACAGAGAACCTCTGACTATGTGTTTTTTCTGTTCAATAGACTGAGAAAAGCGATAAGAACATGATTTTAGAAGCGATGGTACCTCAATAGAAGAGAATTAGGTGTATAGTGGATAATTGTGGGGTTTGGGGTGTGGCTTGGGTACATTGACGAATAAAGCATACATACATACATCCATGAAAAATTGTTGAAAATTAAATATACGATTTTTATGCATTTATGGATAGATTGTGTGCTAAAAATGACTATGAACACCTAACATCATGGTTCTTCAGGCATTTTTAGTGGAAAAAATGGAAAAAAGGCAATGTCTTCGAACTCATACGCATTTGATCAGTTCCTACAGTGACAAACCTGACAGAGAACCTCTGACTATGTGTTTTTTCTGTTCAATAGACTGAGAAAAGCGATAAGAACATGATTTTAGAAGCGATGGTACCTCAATAGAAGAGAATTAGGTGTATAGTGGATAATTGTGGGGTTTGGGGTGTGGCTTGGGTACATTGACGAATAAAGCATACATACATACATCCATGAAAAATTGTTGAAAATTAAATATACGATTTTTATGCATTTATGGATAGATTGTGTGCTAAAAATGACTATGAACACCTAACATCATGGTTCTTCAGGCATTTTTAGTGGAAAAAATGGAAAAAAGGCAATGTCTTCGAACTCATACGCATTTGATCAGTTCCTACAGTGACAAACCTGACAGAGAACCTCTGACTATGTGTTTTTTCTGTTCAATAGACTGAGAAAAGCGATAAGAACATGATTTTAGAAGCGATGGTACCTCAATAGAAGAGAATTAGGTGTATAGTGGATAATTGTGTGGTTTGGGGTGTGGCTTGGGTACATTGACGAATAAAGCATACATACATACATCCATGAAAAATTGTTGAAAATTAAATATACGATTTTTATGCATTTATGGATAGATTGTGTGCTAAAAATGACTATGAACACCTAACATCATGGTTCTTCAGGCATTTTTAGTGGAAAAAATGGAAAAAAGGCAATGTCTTCGAACTCATACGCATTTGATCAGTTCCTACAGTGACAAACCTGACAGAGAACCTCTGACTATGTGTTTTTTCTGTTCAATAGACTGAGAAAAGCGATAAGAACATGATTTTAGAAGCGATGGTACCTCAATAGAAGAGAATTAGGTGTATAGTGGATAATTGTGGGGTTTGGGGTGTGGCTTGGGTACATTGACGAATAAAGCATACATACATACATCCATGAAAAATTGTTGAAAATTAAATATACGATTTTTATGCATTTATGGATAGATTGTGTGCTAAAAATGACTATGAACACCTAACATCATGGTTCTTCAGGCATTTTTAGTGGAAAAAATGGAAAAAAGGCAATGTCTTCGAACTCATACGCATTTGATCAGTTCCTACAGTGACAAACCTGACAGAGAACCTCTGACTATGTGTTTTTTCTGTTCAATAGACTGAGAAAAGCGATAAGAACATGATTTTAGAAGCGATGGTACCTCAATAGAAGAGAATTAGGTGTATAGTGGATAATTGTGGGGTTTGGGGTGTGGCTTGGGTACATTGACGAATAAAGCATACATACATACATCCATGAAAAATTGTTGAAAATTAAATATACGATTTTTATGCATTTATGGATAGATTGTGTGCTAAAAATGACTATGAACACCTAACATCATGGTTCTTCAGGCATTTTTAGTGGAAAAAATGGAAAAAAGGCAATGTCTTCGAACTCATACGCATTTGATCAGTTCCTACAGTGACAAACCTGACAGAGAACCTCTGACTATGTGTTTTTTCTGTTCAATAGACTGAGAAAAGCGATAAGAACATGATTTTAGAAGCGATGGTACCTCAATAGAAGAGAATTAGGTGTATAGTGGATAATTGTGGGGTTTGGGGTGTGGCTTGGGTACATTGACGAATAAAGCATACATACATACATCCATGAAAAATTGTTGAAAATTAAATATACGATTTTTATGCATTTATGGATAGATTGTGTGCTAAAAATGACTATGAACACCTAACATCATGGTTCTTCAGGCATTTTTAGTGGAAAAAATGGAAAAAAGGCAATGTCTTCGAACTCATACGCATTTGATCAGTTCCTACAGTGACAAACCTGACAGAGAACCTCTGACTATGTGTTTTTTCTGTTCAATAGACTGAGAAAAGCGATAAGAACATGATTTTAGAAGCGATGGTACCTCAATAGAAGAGAATTAGGTGTATAGTGGATAATTGTGGGGTTTGGGGTGTGGCTTGGGTACATTGACGAATAAAGCATACATACATACATCCATGAAAAATTGTTGAAAATTAAATATACGATTTTTATGCATTTATGGATAGATTGTGTGCTAAAAATGACTATGAACACCTAACATCATGGTTCTTCAGGCATTTTTAGTGGAAAAAATGGAAAAAAAGGCAATGTCTTCGAACTCATACGCATTTGATCAGTTCCTACAGTGACAAACCTGACAGAGAACCTCTGACTATGTGTTTTTTCTGTTCAATAGACTGAGAAAAGCGATAAGAACATGATTTTAGAAGCGATGGTACCTCAATAGAAGAGAATTAGGTGTATAGTGGATAATTGTGGGGTTTGGGGTGTGGCTTGGGTACATTGACGAATAAAGCATACATACATACATCCATGAAAAATTGTTGAAAATTAAATATACGATTTTTATGCATTTATGGATAGATTGTGTGCTAAAAATGACTATGAACACCTAACATCATGGTTCTTCAGGCATTTTTAGTGGAAAAAATGGAAAAAAGGCAATGTCTTCGAACTCATACGCATTTGATCAGTTCCTACAGTGACAAACCTGACAGAGAACCTCTGACTATGTGTTTTTTCTGTTCAATAGACTGAGAAAAGCGATAAGAACATGATTTTAGAAGCGATGGTACCTCAATAGAAGAGAATTAGGTGTATAGTGGATAATTGTGGGGTTTGGGGTGTGGCTTGGGTACATTGACGAATAAAGCATACATACATACATCCATGAAAAATTGTTGAAAATTAAATATACGATTTTTATGCATTTATGGATAGATTGTGTGCTAAAAATGACTATGAACACCTAACATCATGGTTCTTCAGGCATTTTTAGTGGAAAAAATGGAAAAAAGGCAATGTCTTCGAACTCATACGCATTTGATCAGTTCCTACAGTGACAAACCTGACAGAGAACCTCTGACTATGTGTTTTTTCTGTTCAATAGACTGAGAAAAGCGATAAGAACATGATTTTAGAAGCGATGGTACCTCAATAGAAGAGAATTAGGTGTATAGTGGATAATTGTGGGGTTTGGGGTGTGGCTTGGGTACATTGACGAATAAAGCATACATACATACATCCATGAAAAATTGTTGAAAATTAAATATACGATTTTTATGCATTTATGGATAGATTGTGTGCTAAAAATGACTATGAACACCTAACATCATGGTTCTTCAGGCATTTTTAGTGGAAAAAATGGAAAAAAGGCAATGTCTTCGAACTCATACGCATTTGATCAGTTCCTACAGTGACAAACCTGACAGAGAACCTCTGACTATGTGTTTTTTCTGTTCAATAGACTGAGAAAAGCGATAAGAACATGATTTTAGAAGCGATGGTACCTCAATAGAAGAGAATTAGGTGTATAGTGGATAATTGTGGGGTTTGGGGTGTGGCTTGGGTACATTGACGAATAAAGCATACATACATACATCCATGAAAAATTGTTGAAAATTAAATATACGATTTTTATGCATTTATGGATAGATTGTGTGCTAAAAATGACTATGAACACCTAACATCATGGTTCTTCAGGCATTTTTAGTGGAAAAAATGGAAAAAAGGCAATGTCTTCGAACTCATACGCATTTGATCAGTTCCTACAGTGACAAACCTGACAGAGAACCTCTGACTATGTGTTTTTTCTGTTCAATAGACTGAGAAAAGCGATAAGAACATGATTTTAGAAGCGATGGTACCTCAATAGAAGAGAATTAGGTGTATAGTGGATAATTGTGGGGTTTGGGGTGTGGCTTGGGTACATTGACGAATAAAGCATACATACATACATCCATGAAAAATTGTTGAAAATTAAATATACGATTTTTATGCATTTATGGATAGATTGTGTGCTAAAAATGACTATGAACACCTAACATCATGGTTCTTCAGGCATTTTTAGTGGAAAAAATGGAAAAAAGGCAATGTCTTCGAACTCATACGCATTTGATCAGTTCCTACAGTGACAAACCTGACAGAGAACCTCTGACTATGTGTTTTTTTCTGTTCAATAGACTGAGAAAAGCGATAAGAACATGATTTTAGAAGCGATGGTACCTCAATAGAAGAGAATTAGGTGTATAGTGGATAATTGTGGGGTTTGGGGTGTGGCTTGGGTACATTGACGAATAAAGCATACATACATACATCCATGAAAAATTGTTGAAAATTAAATATACGATTTTTATGCATTTATGGATAGATTGTGTGCTAAAAATGACTATGAACACCTAACATCATGGTTCTTCAGGCATTTTTAGTGGAAAAAATGGAAAAAAGGCAATGTCTTCGAACTCATACGCATTTGATCAGTTCCTACAGTGACAAACCTGACAGAGAACCTCTGACTATGTGTTTTTTCTGTTCAATAGACTGAGAAAAGCGATAAGAACATGATTTTAGAAGCGATGGTACCTCAATAGAAGAGAATTAGGTGTATAGTGGATAATTGTGGGGTTTGGGGTGTGGCTTGGGTACATTGACGAATAAAGCATACATACATACATCCATGAAAAATTGTTGAAAATTAAATATACGATTTTTATGCATTTATGGATAGATTGTGTGCTAAAAATGACTATGAACACCTAACATCATGGTTCTTCAGGCATTTTTAGTGGAAAAAATGGAAAAAAGGCAATGTCTTCGAACTCATACGCATTTGATCAGTTCCTACAGTGACAAACCTGACAGAGAACCTCTGACTATGTGTTTTTTCTGTTCAATAGACTGAGAAAAGCGATAAGAACATGATTTTAGAAGCGATGGTACCTCAATAGAAGAGAATTAGGTGTATAGTGGATAATTGTGGGGTTTGGGGTGTGGCTTGGGTACATTGACGAATAAAGCATACATACATACATCCATGAAAAATTGTTGAAAATTAAATATACGATTTTTATGCATTTATGGATAGATTGTGTGCTAAAAATGACTATGAACACCTAACATCATGGTTCTTCAGGCATTTTTAGTGGAAAAAATGGAAAAAAGGCAATGTCTTCGAACTCATACGCATTTGATCAGTTCCTACAGTGACAAACCTGACAGAGAACCTCTGACTATGTGTTTTTTCTGTTCAATAGACTGAGAAAAGCGATAAGAACATGATTTTAGAAGCGATGGTACCTCAATAGAAGAGAATTAGGTGTATAGTGGATAATTGTGGGGTTTGGGGTGTGGCTTGGGTACATTGACGAATAAAGCATACATACATACATCCATGAAAAATTGTTGAAAATTAAATATACGATTTTTATGCATTTATGGATAGATTGTGTGCTAAAAATGACTATGAACACCTAACATCATGGTTCTTCAGGCATTTTTAGTGGAAAAAATGGAAAAAAGGCAATGTCTTCGAACTCATACGCATTTGATCAGTTCCTACAGTGACAAACCTGACAGAGAACCTCTGACTATGTGTTTTTTCTGTTCAATAGACTGAGAAAAGCGATAAGAACATGATTTTAGAAGCGATGGTACCTCAATAGAAGAGAATTAGGTGTATAGTGGATAATTGTGGGGTTTGGGGTGTGGCTTGGGTACATTGACGAATAAAGCATACATACATACATCCATGAAAAATTGTTGAAAATTAAATATACGATTTTTATGCATTTATGGATAGATTGTGTGCTAAAAATGACTATGAACACCTAACATCATGGTTCTTCAGGCATTTTTAGTGGAAAAAATGGAAAAAAGGCAATGTCTTCGAACTCATACGCATTTGATCAGTTCCTACAGTGACAAACCTGACAGAGAACCTCTGACTATGTGTTTTTTCTGTTCAATAGACTGAGAAAAGCGATAAGAACATGATTTTAGAAGCGATGGTACCTCAATAGAAGAGAATTAGGTGTATAGTGGATAATTGTGGGGTTTGGGGTGTGGCTTGGGTACATTGACGAATAAAGCATACATACATACATCCATGAAAAATTGTTGAAAATTAAATATACGATTTTTATGCATTTATGGATAGATTGTGTGCTAAAAATGACTATGAACACCTAACATCATGGTTCTTCAGGCATTTTTAGTGGAAAAAATGGAAAAAAGGCAATGTCTTCGAACTCATACGCATTTGATCAGTTCCTACAGTGACAAACCTGACAGAGAACCTCTGACTATGTGTTTTTTCTGTTCAATAGACTGAGAAAAGCGATAAGAACATGATTTTAGAAGCGATGGTACCTCAATAGAAGAGAATTAGGTGTATAGTGGATAATTGTGGGGTTTGGGGTGTGGCTTGGGTACATTGACGAATAAAGCATACATACATACATCCATGAAAAATTGTTGAAAATTAAATATACGATTTTTATGCATTTATGGATAGATTGTGTGCTAAAAATGACTATGAACACCTAACATCATGGTTCTTCAGGCATTTTTAGTGGAAAAAATGGAAAAAAGGCAATGTCTTCGAACTCATACGCATTTGATCAGTTCCTACAGTGACAAACCTGACAGAGAACCTCTGACTATGTGTTTTTTCTGTTCAATAGACTGAGAAAAGCGATAAGAACATGATTTTAGAAGCGATGGTACCTCAATAGAAGAGAATTAGGTGTATAGTGGATAATTGTGGGGTTTGGGGTGTGGCTTGGGTACATTGACGAATAAAGCATACATACATACATCCATGAAAAATTGTTGAAAATTAAATATACGATTTTTATGCATTTATGGATAGATTGTGTGCTAAAAATGACTATGAACACCTAACATCATGGTTCTTCAGGCATTTTTAGTGGAAAAAATGGAAAAAAGGCAATGTCTTCGAACTCATACGCATTTGATCAGTTCCTACAGTGACAAACCTGACAGAGAACCTCTGACTATGTGTTTTTTCTGTTCAATAGACTGAGAAAAGCGATAAGAACATGATTTTAGAAGCGATGGTACCTCAATAGAAGAGAATTAGGTGTATAGTGGATAATTGTGGGGTTTGGGGTGTGGCTTGGGTACATTGACGAATAAAGCATACATACATACATCCATGAAAAATTGTTGAAAATTAAATATACGATTTTTATGCATTTATGGATAGATTGTGTGCTAAAAATGACTATGAACACCTAACATCATGGTTCTTCAGGCATTTTTAGTGGAAAAAATGGAAAAAAGGCAATGTCTTCGAACTCATACGCATTTGATCAGTTCCTACAGTGACAAACCTGACAGAGAACCTCTGACTATGTGTTTTTTCTGTTCAATAGACTGAGAAAAGCGATAAGAACATGATTTTAGAAGCGATGGTACCTCAATAGAAGAGAATTAGGTGTATAGTGGATAATTGTGGGGTTTGGGGTGTGGCTTGGGTACATTGACGAATAAAGCATACATACATACATCCATGAAAAATTGTTGAAAATTAAATATACGATTTTTATGCATTTATGGATAGATTGTGTGCTAAAAATGACTATGAACACCTAACATCATGGTTCTTCAGGCATTTTTAGTGGAAAAAATGGAAAAAAGGCAATGTCTTCGAACTCATACGCATTTGATCAGTTCCTACAGTGACAAACCTGACAGAGAACCTCTGACTATGTGTTTTTTCTGTTCAATAGACTGAGAAAAGCGATAAGAACATGATTTTAGAAGCGATGGTACCTCAATAGAAGAGAATTAGGTGTATAGTGGATAATTGTGGGGTTTGGGGTGTGGCTTGGGTACATTGACGAATAAAGCATACATACATACATCCATGAAAAATTGTTGAAAATTAAATATACGATTTTTATGCATTTATGGATAGATTGTGTGCTAAAAATGACTATGAACACCTAACATCATGGTTCTTCAGGCATTTTTAGTGGAAAAAATGGAAAAAAGGCAATGTCTTCGAACTCATACGCATTTGATCAGTTCCTACAGTGACAAACCTGACAGAGAACCTCTGACTATGTGTTTTTTCTGTTCAATAGACTGAGAAAAGCGATAAGAACATGATTTTAGAAGCGATGGTACCTCAATAGAAGAGAATTAGGTGTATAGTGGATAATTGTGGGGTTTGGGGTGTGGCTTGGGTACATTGACGAATAAAGCATACATACATACATCCATGAAAAATTGTTGAAAATTAAATATACGATTTTTATGCATTTATGGATAGATTGTGTGCTAAAAATGACTATGAACACCTAACATCATGGTTCTTCAGGCATTTTTAGTGGAAAAAATGGAAAAAAGGCAATGTCTTCGAACTCATACGCATTTGATCAGTTCCTACAGTGACAAACCTGACAGAGAACCTCTGACTATGTGTTTTTTCTGTTCAATAGACTGAGAAAAGCGATAAGAACATGATTTTAGAAGCGATGGTACCTCAATAGAAGAGAATTAGGTGTATAGTGGATAATTGTGGGGTTTGGGGTGTGGCTTGGGTACATTGACGAATAAAGCATACATACATACATCCATGAAAAATTGTTGAAAATTAAATATACGATTTTTATGCATTTATGGATAGATTGTGTGCTAAAAATGACTATGAACACCTAACATCATGGTTCTTCAGGCATTTTTAGTGGAAAAAATGGAAAAAAGGCAATGTCTTCGAACTCATACGCATTTGATCAGTTCCTACAGTGACAAACCTGACAGAGAACCTCTGACTATGTGTTTTTTCTGTTCAATAGACTGAGAAAAGCGATAAGAACATGATTTTAGAAGCGATGGTACCTCAATAGAAGAGAATTAGGTGTATAGTGGATAATTGTGGGGTTTGGGGTGTGGCTTGGGTACATTGACGAATAAAGCATACATACATACATCCATGAAAAATTGTTGAAAATTAAATATACGATTTTTATGCATTTATGGATAGATTGTGTGCTAAAAATGACTATGAACACCTAACATCATGGTTCTTCAGGCATTTTTAGTGGAAAAAATGGAAAAAAGGCAATGTCTTCGAACTCATACGCATTTGATCAGTTCCTACAGTGACAAACCTGACAGAGAACCTCTGACTATGTGTTTTTTCTGTTCAATAGACTGAGAAAAGCGATAAGAACATGATTTTAGAAGCGATGGTACCTCAATAGAAGAGAATTAGGTGTATAGTGGATAATTGTGGGGTTTGGGGTGTGGCTTGGGTACATTGACGAATAAAGCATACATACATACATCCATGAAAAATTGTTGAAAATTAAATATACGATTTTTATGCATTTATGGATAGATTGTGTGCTAAAAATGACTATGAACACCTAACATCATGGTTCTTCAGGCATTTTTAGTGGAAAAAATGGAAAAAAGGCAATGTCTTCGAACTCATACGCATTTGATCAGTTCCTACAGTGACAAACCTGACAGAGAACCTCTGACTATGTGTTTTTTCTGTTCAATAGACTGAGAAAAGCGATAAGAACATGATTTTAGAAGCGATGGTACCTCAATAGAAGAGAATTAGGTGTATAGTGGATAATTGTGGGGTTTGGGGTGTGGCTTGGGTACATTGACGAATAAAGCATACATACATACATCCATGAAAAATTGTTGAAAATTAAATATACGATTTTTATGCATTTATGGATAGATTGTGTGCTAAAAATGACTATGAACACCTAACATCATGGTTCTTCAGGCATTTTTAGTGGAAAAAATGGAAAAAAGGCAATGTCTTCGAACTCATACGCATTTGATCAGTTCCTACAGTGACAAACCTGACAGAGAACCTCTGACTATGTGTTTTTTCTGTTCAATAGACTGAGAAAAGCGATAAGAACATGATTTTAGAAGCGATGGTACCTCAATAGAAGAGAATTAGGTGTATAGTGGATAATTGTGGGGTTTGGGGTGTGGCTTGGGTACATTGACGAATAAAGCATACATACATACATCCATGAAAAATTGTTGAAAATTAAATATACGATTTTTATGCATTTATGGATAGATTGTGTGCTAAAAATGACTATGAACACCTAACATCATGGTTCTTCAGGCATTTTTAGTGGAAAAAATGGAAAAAAGGCAATGTCTTCGAACTCATACGCATTTGATCAGTTCCTACAGTGACAAACCTGACAGAGAACCTCTGACTATGTGTTTTTTCTGTTCAATAGACTGAGAAAAGCGATAAGAACATGATTTTAGAAGCGATGGTACCTCAATAGAAGAGAATTAGGTGTATAGTGGATAATTGTGGGGTTTGGGGTGTGGCTTGGGTACATTGACGAATAAAGCATACATACATACATCCATGAAAAATTGTTGAAAATTAAATATACGATTTTTATGCATTTATGGATAGATTGTGTGCTAAAAATGACTATGAACACCTAACATCATGGTTCTTCAGGCATTTTTAGTGGAAAAAATGGAAAAAAGGCAATGTCTTCGAACTCATACGCATTTGATCAGTTCCTACAGTGACAAACCTGACAGAGAACCTCTGACTATGTGTTTTTTCTGTTCAATAGACTGAGAAAAGCGATAAGAACATGATTTTAGAAGCGATGGTACCTCAATAGAAGAGAATTAGGTGTATAGTGGATAATTGTGGGGTTTGGGGTGTGGCTTGGGTACATTGACGAATAAAGCATACATACATACATCCATGAAAAATTGTTGAAAATTAAATATACGATTTTTATGCATTTATGGATAGATTGTGTGCTAAAAATGACTATGAACACCTAACATCATGGTTCTTCAGGCATTTTTAGTGGAAAAAATGGAAAAAAGGCAATGTCTT
>JAKWBJ010000478.1:0-56828 GCA_023159175.1 Wohlfahrtia magnifica | reverse complement strand
ACTATGTGTTTTTTTCTGTTCAATAGACTGAGAAAAGCGATAAGAACATGATTTTAGAAGCGATGGTACCTCAATAGAAGAGAATTAGGTGTATAGTGGATAATTGTGGGGTTTGGGGTGTGGCTTGGGTACATTGACGAATAAAGCATACATACATACATCCATGAAAAATTGTTGAAAATTAAATATACGATTTTTATGCATTTATGGATAGATTGTGTGCTAAAAATGACTATGAACACCTAACATCATGGTTCTTCAGGCATTTTTAGTGGAAAAAATGGAAAAAAGGCAATGTCTTCGAACTCATACGCATTTGATCAGTTCCTACAGTGACAAACCTGACAGAGAACCTCTGACTATGTGTTTTTTCTGTTCAATAGACTGAGAAAAGCGATAAGAACATGATTTTAGAAGCGATGGTACCTCAATAGAAGAGAATTAGGTGTATAGTGGATAATTGTGGGGTTTGGGGTGTGGCTTGGGTACATTGACGAATAAAGCATACATACATACATCCATGAAAAATTGTTGAAAATTAAATATACGATTTTTATGCATTTATGGATAGATTGTGTGCTAAAAATGACTATGAACACCTAACATCATGGTTCTTCAGGCATTTTTAGTGGAAAAAATGGAAAAAAGGCAATGTCTTCGAACTCATACGCATTTGATCAGTTCCTACAGTGACAAACCTGACAGAGAACCTCTGACTATGTGTTTTTTCTGTTCAATAGACTGAGAAAAGCGATAAGAACATGATTTTAGAAGCGATGGTACCTCAATAGAAGAGAATTAGGTGTATAGTGGATAATTGTGGGGTTTGGGGTGTGGCTTGGGTACATTGACGAATAAAGCATACATACATACATCCATGAAAAATTGTTGAAAATTAAATATACGATTTTTATGCATTTATGGATAGATTGTGTGCTAAAAATGACTATGAACACCTAACATCATGGTTCTTCAGGCATTTTTAGTGGAAAAAATGGAAAAAAGGCAATGTCTTCGAACTCATACGCATTTGATCAGTTCCTACAGTGACAAACCTGACAGAGAACCTCTGACTATGTGTTTTTTCTGTTCAATAGACTGAGAAAAGCGATAAGAACATGATTTTAGAAGCGATGGTACCTCAATAGAAGAGAATTAGGTGTATAGTGGATAATTGTGGGGTTTGGGGTGTGGCTTGGGTACATTGACGAATAAAGCATACATACATACATCCATGAAAAATTGTTGAAAATTAAATATACGATTTTTATGCATTTATGGATAGATTGTGTGCTAAAAATGACTATGAACACCTAACATCATGGTTCTTCAGGCATTTTTAGTGGAAAAAATGGAAAAAAGGCAATGTCTTCGAACTCATACGCATTTGATCAGTTCCTACAGTGACAAACCTGACAGAGAACCTCTGACTATGTGTTTTTTCTGTTCAATAGACTGAGAAAAGCGATAAGAACATGATTTTAGAAGCGATGGTACCTCAATAGAAGAGAATTAGGTGTATAGTGGATAATTGTGGGGTTTGGGGTGTGGCTTGGGTACATTGACGAATAAAGCATACATACATCTCCATGAAAAATTGTTGAAAATTAAATATACGATTTTTATGCATTTATGGATAGATTGTGTGCTAAAAATGACTATGAACACCTAACATCATGGTTCTTCAGGCATTTTTAGTGGAAAAAATGGAAAAAAGGCAATGTCTTCGAACTCATACGCATTTGATCAGTTCCTACAGTGACAAACCTGACAGAGAACCTCTGACTATGTGTTTTTTCTGTTCAATAGACTGAGAAAAGCGATAAGAACATGATTTTAGAAGCGATGGTACCTCAATAGAAGAGAATTAGGTGTATAGTGGATAATTGTGGGGTTTGGGGTGTGGCTTGGGTACATTGACGAATAAAGCATACATACATACATCCATGAAAAATTGTTGAAAATTAAATATACGATTTTTATGCATTTATGGATAGATTGTGTGCTAAAAATGACTATGAACACCTAACATCATGGTTCTTCAGGCATTTTTAGTGGAAAAAATGGAAAAAAGGCAATGTCTTCGAACTCATACGCATTTGATCAGTTCCTACAGTGACAAACCTGACAGAGAACCTCTGACTATGTGTTTTTTCTGTTCAATAGACTGAGAAAAGCGATAAGAACATGATTTTAGAAGCGATGGTACCTCAATAGAAGAGAATTAGGTGTATAGTGGATAATTGTGGGGTTTGGGGTGTGGCTTGGGTACATTGACGAATAAAGCATACATACATACATCCATGAAAAATTGTTGAAAATTAAATATACGATTTTTATGCATTTATGGATAGATTGTGTGCTAAAAATGACTATGAACACCTAACATCATGGTTCTTCAGGCATTTTTAGTGGAAAAAATGGAAAAAAGGCAATGTCTTCGAACTCATACGCATTTGATCAGTTCCTACAGTGACAAACCTGACAGAGAACCTCTGACTATGTGTTTTTTCTGTTCAATAGACTGAGAAAAGCGATAAGAACATGATTTTAGAAGCGATGGTACCTCAATAGAAGAGAATTAGGTGTATAGTGGATAATTGTGGGGTTTGGGGTGTGGCTTGGGTACATTGACGAATAAAGCATACATACATACATCCATGAAAAATTGTTGAAAATTAAATATACGATTTTTATGCATTTATGGATAGATTGTGTGCTAAAAATGACTATGAACACCTAACATCATGGTTCTTCAGGCATTTTTAGTGGAAAAAATGGAAAAAAGGCAATGTCTTCGAACTCATACGCATTTGATCAGTTCCTACAGTGACAAACCTGACAGAGAACCTCTGACTATGTGTTTTTTCTGTTCAATAGACTGAGAAAAGCGATAAGAACATGATTTTAGAAGCGATGGTACCTCAATAGAAGAGAATTAGGTGTATAGTGGATAATTGTGGGGTTTGGGGTGTGGCTTGGGTACATTGACGAATAAAGCATACATACATACATCCATGAAAAATTGTTGAAAATTAAATATACGATTTTTATGCATTTATGGATAGATTGTGTGCTAAAAATGACTATGAACACCTAACATCATGGTTCTTCAGGCATTTTTAGTGGAAAAAATGGAAAAAAGGCAATGTCTTCGAACTCATACGCATTTGATCAGTTCCTACAGTGACAAACCTGACAGAGAACCTCTGACTATGTGTTTTTTCTGTTCAATAGACTGAGAAAAGCGATAAGAACATGATTTTAGAAGCGATGGTACCTCAATAGAAGAGAATTAGGTGTATAGTGGATAATTGTGGGGTTTGGGGTGTGGCTTGGGTACATTGACGAATAAAGCATACATACATACATCCATGAAAAATTGTTGAAAATTAAATATACGATTTTTATGCATTTATGGATAGATTGTGTGCTAAAAATGACTATGAACACCTAACATCATGGTTCTTCAGGCATTTTTAGTGGAAAAAATGGAAAAAAGGCAATGTCTTCGAACTCATACGCATTTGATCAGTTCCTACAGTGACAAACCTGACAGAGAACCTCTGACTATGTGTTTTTTCTGTTCAATAGACTGAGAAAAGCGATAAGAACATGATTTTAGAAGCGATGGTACCTCAATAGAAGAGAATTAGGTGTATAGTGGATAATTGTGGGGTTTGGGGTGTGGCTTGGGTACATTGACGAATAAAGCATACATACATACATCCATGAAAAATTGTTGAAAATTAAATATACGATTTTTATGCATTTATGGATAGATTGTGTGCTAAAAATGACTATGAACACCTAACATCATGGTTCTTCAGGCATTTTTAGTGGAAAAAATGGAAAAAAGGCAATGTCTTCGAACTCATACGCATTTGATCAGTTCCTACAGTGACAAACCTGACAGAGAACCTCTGACTATGTGTTTTTTCTGTTCAATAGACTGAGAAAAGCGATAAGAACATGATTTTAGAAGCGATGGTACCTCAATAGAAGAGAATTAGGTGTATAGTGGATAATTGTGGGGTTTGGGGTGTGGCTTGGGTACATTGACGAATAAAGCATACATACATACATCCATGAAAAATTGTTGAAAATTAAATATACGATTTTTATGCATTTATGGATAGATTGTGTGCTAAAAATGACTATGAACACCTAACATCATGGTTCTTCAGGCATTTTTAGTGGAAAAAATGGAAAAAAGGCAATGTCTTCGAACTCATACGCATTTGATCAGTTCCTACAGTGACAAACCTGACAGAGAACCTCTGACTATGTGTTTTTTCTGTTCAATAGACTGAGAAAAGCGATAAGAACATGATTTTAGAAGCGATGGTACCTCAATAGAAGAGAATTAGGTGTATAGTGGATAATTGTGGGGTTTGGGGTGTGGCTTGGGTACATTGACGAATAAAGCATACATACATACATCCATGAAAAATTGTTGAAAATTAAATATACGATTTTTATGCATTTATGGATAGATTGTGTGCTAAAAATGACTATGAACACCTAACATCATGGTTCTTCAGGCATTTTTAGTGGAAAAAATGGAAAAAAGGCAATGTCTTCGAACTCATACGCATTTGATCAGTTCCTACAGTGACAAACCTGACAGAGAACCTCTGACTATGCGTTTTTTCTGTTCAATAGACTGAGAAAAGCGATAAAAACATGATTTTAGAAGCGATGGTACCTCAATAGAAGAGAATTAGGTGTATAATGGATAATTGTGGGGTTTGGGGTGTGGCTTGGGTACATTGACGAATAAAGCATACATACATACATCCATGAAAAATTGTTGAAAATTAAATATACGATTTTTATGCATTTATGGATAGATTGTGTGCTAAAAATGACTATGAACACCTAACATCATGGTTCTTCAGGCATTTTTAGTGGAAAAAAATGGAAAAAAGGCAATGTCTTCGAACTCATACGCATTTGGTCAGTTCCTACAGTGACAAACCTGACAGAGAACCTCTGACTATGTGTTTTTTCTGTTCAATAGACTGAGAAAAGCGATAAGAACATGATTTTAGAAGCGATGGTACCTCAATAGAAGAGAATTAGGTGTATAGTGGATAATTGTGGGGTTTGGGGTGTGGCTTGGGTACATTGACGAATAAAGCATACATACATACATCCATGAAAAATTGTTGAAAATTAAATATACGATTTTTATGCATTTATGGATAGATTGTGTGCTAAAAATGACTATGAACACCTAACATCATGGTTCTTCAGGCATTTTTAGTGGAAAAAATGGAAAAAAGGCAATGTCTTCGAACTCATACGCATTTGATCAGTTCCTACAGTGACAAACCCGACAGAGAACCTCTGACTATGTGTTTTTTCTGTTCAATAGACTGAGAAAAGCGATAAGAACATGATTTTAGAAGCGATGGTACCTCAATAGAAGAGAATTAGGTGTATAGTGGATAATTGTGGGGTTTGGGGTGTGGCTTGGGTACATTGACGAATAAAGCATACATACATACATCCATGAAAAATTGTTGAAAATTAAATATACGATTTTTATGCATTTATGGATAGATTGTGTGCTAAAAATGACTATGAACACCTAACATCATGGTTCTTCAGGCATTTTTAGTGGAAAAAATGGAAAAAAGGCAATGTCTTCGAACTCATACGCATTTGATCAGTTCCTACAGTGACAAACCTGACAGAGAACCTCTGACTATGTGTTTTTTCTGTTCAATAGACTGAGAAAAGCGATAAGAACATGATTTTAGAAGCGATGGTACCTCAATAGAAGAGAATTAGGTGTATAGTGGATAATTGTGGGGTTTGGGGTGTGGCTTGGGTACATTGACGAATAAAGCATACATACATACATCCATGAAAAATTGTTGAAAATTAAATATACGATTTTTATGCATTTATGGATAGATTGTGTGCTAAAAATGACTATGAACACCTAACATCATGGTTCTTCAGGCATTTTTAGTGGAAAAAATGGAAAAAAGGCAATGTCTTCGAACTCATACGCATTTGATCAGTTCCTACAGTGACAAACCTGACAGAGAACCTCTGACTATGTGTTTTTTCTGTTCAATAGACTGAGAAAAGCGATAAGAACATGATTTTAGAAGCGATGGTACCTCAATAGAAGAGAATTAGGTGTATAGTGGATAATTGTGGGGTTTGGGGTGTGGCTTGGGTACATTGACGAATAAAGCATACATACATACATCCATGAAAAATTGTTGAAAATTAAATATACGATTTTTATGCATTTATGGATAGATTGTGTGCTAAAAATGACTATGAACACCTAACATCATGGTTCTTCAGGCATTTTTAGTGGAAAAAAATGGAAAAAAAAGGCAATGTCTTCGAACTCATACGCATTTGATCAGTTCCTACAGTGACAAACCTGACAGAGAACCTCTGACTATGTGTTTTTTCTGTTCAATAGACTGAGAAAAGCGATAAGAACATGATTTTAGAAGCGATGGTACCTCAATAGAAGAGAATTAGGTGTATAGTGGATAATTGTGGGGTTTGGGGTGTGGCTTGGGTACATTGACGAATAAAGCATACATACATACATCCATGAAAAATTGTTGAAAATTAAATATACGATTTTTATGCATTTATGGATAGATTGTGTGCTAAAAATGACTATGAACACCTAACATCATGGTTCTTCAGGCATTTTTAGTGGAAAAAATGGAAAAAAAGGCAATGTCTTCGAACTCATACGCATTTGATCAGTTCCTACAGTGACAAACCTGACAGAGAACCTCTGACTATGTGTTTTTTTCTGTTCAATAGACTGAGAAAAGCGATAAGAACATGATTTTAGAAGCGATGGTACCTCAATAGAAGAGAATTAGGTGTATAGTGGATAATTGTGGGGTTTGGGGTGTGGCTTGGGTACATTGACGAATAAAGCATACATACATACATCCATGAAAAATTGTTGAAAATTAAATATACGATTTTTATGCATTTATGGATAGATTGTGTGCTAAAAATGACTATGAACACCTAACATCATGGTTCTTCAGGCATTTTTAGTGGAAAAAATGGAAAAAAAGGCAATGTCTTCGAACTCATACGTATTTGATCAGTTCCTACAGTGACAAACCTGACAGAGAACCTCTGACTATGTGTTTTTTCTGTTCAATAGACTGAGAAAAGCGATAAGAACATGATTTTAGAAGCGATGGTACCTCAATAGAAGAGAATTAGGTGTATAGTGGATAATTGTGGGGTTTGGGGTGTGGCTTGGGTACATTGACGAATAAAGCATACATACATACATCCATGAAAAATTGTTGAAAATTAAATATACGATTTTTATGCATTTATGGATAGATTGTGTGCTAAAAATGACTATGAACACCTAACATCATGGTTCTTCAGGCATTTTTAGTGGAAAAAATGGAAAAAAAGGCAATGTCTTCGAACTCATACGCATTTGATCAGTTCCTACAGTGACAAACCTGACAGAGAACCTCTGACTATGTGTTTTTTCTGTTCAATAGACTGAGAAAAGCGATAAGAACATGATTTTAGAAGCGATGGTACCTCAATAGAAGAGAATTAGGTGTATAGTGGATAATTGTGGGGTTTGGGGTGTGGCTTGGGTACATTGACGAATAAAGCATACATACATACATACATCCATGAAAAATTGTTGAAAATTAAATATACGATTTTTATGCATTTATGGATAGATTGTGTGCTAAAAATGACTATGAACACCTAACATCATGGTTCTTCAGGCATTTTTAGTGGAAAAAATGGAAAAAAGGCAATGTCTTCGAACTCATACGCATTTGATCAGTTCCTACAGTGACAAACCTGACAGAGAACCTCTGACTATGTGTTTTTTCTGTTCAATAGACTGAGGAAAAGCGATAAGAACATGATTTTAGAAGCGATAGTACCTCAATAGAAGAGAATTAGGTGTATAGTGGATAATTGTGGGGTTTGGGGTGTGGCTTGGGTACATTGACGAATAAAGCATACATACATACATCCATGAAAAATTGTTGAAAATTAAATATACGATTTTTATGCATTTATGGATAGATTGTGTGCTAAAAATGACTATGAACACCTAACATCATGGTTCTTCAGGCATTTTTAGTGGAAAAAATGGAAAAAAGGCAATGTCTTCGAACTCATACGCATTTGATCAGTTCCTACAGTGACAAACCTGACAGAGAACCTCTGGACTATGTGTTTTTTTCTGTTCAATAGACTGAGAAAAGCGATAAGAACATGATTTTAGAAGCGATGGTACCTCAATAGAAGAGAATTAGGTGTATAGTGGATAATTGTGGGGTTTGGGGTGTGGCTTGTGTACATTGACGAATAAAGCATACATACATACATCCATGAAAAATTGTTGAAAATTAAATATACGATTTTTATGCATTTATGGATAGATTGTGTGCTAAAAATGACTATGAACACCTAACATCATGGTTCTTCAGGCATTTTTAGTGGAAAAAATGGAAAAAAGGCAATGTCTTCGAACTCATACGCATTTGATCAGTTCCTACAGTGACAAACCTGACAGAGAACCTCTGACTATGTGTTTTTTCTGTTCAATAGACTGAGAAAAGCGATAAGAACATGATTTTAGAAGCGATGGTACCTCAATAGAAGAGAATTAGGTGTATAGTGGATAATTGTGGGGTTTGGGGTGTGGCTTGGGTACATTGACGAATAAAGCATACATACATACATCCATGAAAAATTGTTGAAAATTAAATATACGATTTTTATGCATTTATGGATAGATTGTGTGCTAAAAATGACTATGAACACCTAACATCATGGTTCTTCAGGCATTTTTAGTGGAAAAAATGGAAAAAAGGCAATGTCTTCGAACTCATACGCATTTGATCAGTTCCTACAGTGACAAACCTGACAGAGAACCTCTGACTATGTGTTTTTTCTGTTCAATAGACTGAGAAAAGCGATAAGAACATGATTTTAGAAGCGATGGTACCTCAATAGAAGAGAATTAGGTGTATAGTGGATAATTGTGGGGTTTGGGGTGTGGCTTGGGTACATTGACGAATAAAGCATACATACATACATCCATGAAAAATTGTTGAAAATTAAATATACGATTTTTATGCATTTATGGATAGATTGTGTGCTAAAAATGACTATGAACACCTAACATCATGGTTCTTCAGGCATTTTTAGTGGAAAAAATGGAAAAAAGGCAATGTCTTCGAACTCATACGCATTTGATCAGTTCCTACAGTGACAAACCTGACAGAGAACCTCTGACTATGTGTTTTTTTCTGTTCAATAGACTGCGAAAAGCGATAAGAACATGATTTTAGAAGCGATGGTACCTCAATAGAAGAGAATTAGGTGTATAGTGGATAATTGTGGGGTTTGGGGTGTGGCTTGGGTACATTGACGAATAAAGCATACATACATACATCCATGAAAAATTGTTGAAAATTAAATATACGATTTTTATGCATTTATGGATAGATTGGTGTGCTAAAAATGACTATGAACACCTAACATCATGGTTCTTCAGGCATTTTTAGTGGAAAAAATGGAAAAAAGGCAATGTCTTCGAACTCATACGCATTTGATCAGTTCCTACAGTGACAAACCTGACAGAGAACCTCTGACTATGTGTTTTTTCTGTTCAATAGACTGAGAAAAACGATAAGAACATGATTTTAGAAGCGATGGTACCTCAATAGAAGAGAATTAGGTGTATAGTGGATAATTGTGGGGTTTGGGGTGTGGCTTGGGTACATTGACGAATAAAGCATACATACATACATCCATGAAAAATTGTTGAAAATTAAATATACGATTTTTATGCATTTATGGATAGATTGTGTGCTAAAAATGACTATGAACACCTAACATCATGGTTCTTCAGGCATTTTTAGTGGAAAAAATGGAAAAAAGGCAATGTCTTCGAACTCATACGCATTTGATCAGTTCCTACAGTGACAAACCTGACAGAGAACCTCTGACTATGTGTTTTTTCTGTTCAATAGACTGAGAAAAGCGATAAGAACATGATTTTAGAAGCGATGGTACCTCAATAGAAGAGAATTAGGTGTATAGTGGATAATTGTGGGGTTTGGGGTGTGGCTTGGGTACATTGACGAATAAAGCATACATACATACATCCATGAAAAATTGTTGAAAATTAAATATACGATTTTTATGCATTTATGGATAGATTGTGTGCTAAAAATGACTATGAACACCTAACATCATGGTTCTTCAGGCATTTTTAGTGGAAAAAATGGAAAAAAGGCAATGTCTTCGAACTCATACGCATTTGATCAGTTCCTACAGTGACAAACCTGACAGAGAACCTCTGACTATGTGTTTTTTCTGTTCAATAGACTGAGAAAAGCGATAAGAACATGATTTTAGAAGCGATGGTACCTCAATAGAAGAGAATTAGGTGTATAGTGGATAATTGTGGGGTTTGGGGTGTGGCTTGGGTACATTGACGAATAAAGCATACATACATACAACCATGAAAAATTGTTGAAAATTAAATATACGATTTTTATGCATTTATGGATAGATTGTGTGCTAAAAATGACTATGAACACCTAACATCATGGTTCTTCAGGCATTTTTAGTGGAAAAAATGGAAAAAAGGCAATGTCTTCGAACTCATACGCATTTGATCAGTTCCTACAGTGACAAACCTGACAGAGAACCTCTGACTATGTGTTTTTTCTGTTCAATAGACTGAGAAAAGCGATAAGAACATGATTTTAGAAGCGATGGTACCTCAATAGAAGAGAATTAGGTGTATAGTGGATAATTGTGGGGTTTGGGGTGTGGCTTGGGTACATTGACGAATAAAGCATACATACATACATCCATGAAAAATTGTTGAAAATTAAATATACGATTTTTATGCATTTATGGATAGATTGTGTGCTAAAAATGACTATGAACACCTAACATCATGGTTCTTCAGGCATTTGTAGTGGAAAAAATGGAAAAAAGGCAATGTCTTCGAACTCATACGCATTTGATCAGTTCCTACAGTGACAAACCTGACAGAGAACCTCTGACTATGTGTTTTTTCTGTTCAATAGACTGAGAAAAGCGATAAGAACATGATTTTAGAAGCGATGGTACCTCAATAGAAGAGAATTAGGTGTATAGTGGATAATTGTGGGGTTTGGGGTGTGGCTTGGGTACATTGACGAATAAAGCATACAAACATACATCCATGAAAAATTGTTGAAAATTAAATATACGATTTTTATGCATTTATGGATAGATTGTGTGCTAAAAATGACTATGAACACCTAACATCATGGTTCTTCAGGCATTTTTAGTGGAAAAAATGGAAAAAAGGCAATGTCTTCGAACTCATACGCATTTGATCAGTTCCTACAGTGACAAACCTGACAGAGAACCTCTGACTATGTGTTTTTTCTGTTCAATAGACTGAGAAAAGCGATAAGAACATGATTTTAGAAGCGATGGTACCTCAATAGAAGAGAATTAGGTGTATAGTGGATAATTGTGGGGTTTGGGGTGTGGCTTGGGTACATTGACGAATAAAGCATACATACATACATCCATGAAAAATTGTTGAAAATTAAATATACGATTTTTATGCATTTATGGATAGATTGTGTGCTAAAAATGACTATGAACACCTAACATCATGGTTCTTCAGGCATTTTTAGTGGAAAAAATGGAAAAAAGGCAATGTCTTCGAACTCATACGCATTTGATCAGTTCCTACAGTGACAAACCTGACAGAGAACCTCTGGCTATGTGTTTTTTCTGTTCAATAGACTGAGAAAGCGATAAGAACATGATTTTAGAAGCGATGGTACCTCAATAGAAGAGAATTAGGTGTATAGTGGATAATTGTGGGGTTTGGGGTGTGGCTTGGGTACATTGACGATTAAAGCATACATGCATACATCCATGAAAAATTGTTGAAAATTAAATATACGATTTTTATGCATTTATGGATAGATTGTGTGCTAAAAATGACCATGAACACCTAACATCAGGGTTCTTCAGGCATTTTTAGTGGAAAAAATGGAAAAAAAGGCAATGTCTTCGAACTCATACGCATTTGATCAGTTCCTACAGTGACAAACCTGACAGAGAACCTCTGACTATGTGTTTTTTCTGTTCAATAGACTGAGAAAAGCGATAAGAACATGATTTTAGAAGCGATGGTACCTCAATAGAAGAGAATTAGGTGTATAGTGGATAATTGTGGGGTTTGGGGTGTGGCTTGGGTACATTGACGAATAAAGCATACATACATACATCCATGAAAAATTGTTGAAAATTAAATATACGATTTTTATGCATTTATGGATAGATTGTGTGCTAAAAATGACTATGAACACCTAACATCATGGTTCTTCAGGCATTTTTAGTGGAAAAAATGGAAAAAAAAGGCAATGTCTTCGAACTCATACGCATTTGATCAGTTCCTACAGTGACAAACCTGACAGAGAACCTCTGACTATGTGTTTTTTCTGTTCAATAGACTGAGAAAAGCGATAAGAACATGATTTTAGAAGCGATGGTACCTCAATAGAAGAGAATTAGGTGTATAGTGGATAATTGTGGGGTTTGACGAATAAAGCATACATACATACATCCATGAAAAATTGTTGAAAATTAAATATACGATTTTTATGCATTTATGGATAGATTGTGTGCTAAAAAATGACTATGAACACCTAACATCATGGTTCTTCAGGCATTTTTAGTGGAAAAAATGGAAAAAAAGGCAATGTCTTCGAACTCATACGCATTTGATCAGTTCCTACAGTGACAAACCTGACAGAGAACCTCTGACTATGTGTTTTTTCTGTTCAATAGACTGAGAAAAGCGATAAGAACATGATTTTAGAAGCGATGGTACCTCAATAGAAGAGAATTAGGTGTATAGTGGATAATTGTGGGGTTTGGGGTGTGGCTTGGGTACATTGACGAATAAAGCATACATACATACATCCATGAAAAATTGTTGAAAATTAAATATACGATTTTTATGCATTTATGGATAGATTGTGTGCTAAAAATGACTATGAACACCTAACATCATGGTTCTTCAGGCATTTTTAGTGGAAAAAATGGAAAAAAAGGCAATGTCTTCGAACTCATACGCATTTGATCAGTTCCTACAGTGACAAACCTGACAGAGAACCTCTGACTATGTGTTTTTTCTGTTCAATAGACTGAGAAAAGCGATAAGAACATGATTTTAGAAGCGATGGTACCTCAATAGAAGAGAATTAGGTGTATAGTGGATAATTGTGGGGTTTGGGGTGTGGCTTGGGTACATTGACGAATAAAGCATACATACATACATCCATGAAAAATTGTTGAAAATTAAATATACGATTTTTATGCATTTATGGATAGATTGTGTGCTAAAAATGACTATGAACACCTAACATCATGGTTCTTCAGGCATTTTTAGTGGAAAAAATGGAAAAAAGGCAATGTCTTCGAACTCATACGCATTTGATCAGTTCCTACAGTGACAAACCTGACAGAGAACCTCTGACTATGTGTTTTTTCTGTTCAATAGACTGAGAAAAGCGATAAGAACATGATTTTAGAAGCGATGGTACCTCAATAGAAGAGAATTAGGTGTATAGTGGATAATTGTGGGGTTTGGGGTGTGGCTTGGGTACATTGACGAATAAAGCATACATACATACATCCATGAAAAATTGTTGAAAATTAAATATACGATTTTTATGCATTTATGGATAGATTGTGTGCTAAAAATGACTATGAACACCTAACATCATGGTTCTTCAGGCATTTTTAGTGGAAAAAATGGAAAAAAGGCAATGTCTTCGAACTCATACGCATTTGATCAGTTCCTACAGTGACAAACCTGACAGAGAACCTCTGACTATGTGTTTTTTCTGTTCAATAGACTGAGAAAAGCGATAAGAACATGATTTTAGAAGCGATGGTACCTCAATAGAAGAGAATTAGGTGTATAGTGGATAATTGTGGGGTTTGGGGTGTGGCTTGGGTACATTGACGAATAAAGCATACATACATACATCCATGAAAAATTGTTGAAAATTAAATATACGATTTTTATGCATTTATGGATAGATTGTGTGCTAAAAATGACTATGAACACCTAACATCATGGTTCTTCAGGCATTTTTAGTGGAAAAAAATGGAAAAAAGGCAATGTCTTCGAACTCATACGCATTTGATCAGTTCCTACAGTGACAAACCTGACAGAGAACCTCTGACTATGTGTTTTTTCTGTTCAATAGACTGAGAAAAGCGATAAGAACATGATTTTAGAAGCGATGGTACCTCAATAGAAGAGAATTAGGTGTATAGTGGATAATTGTGGGGTTTGGGGTGTGGCTTGGGTACATTGACGAATAAAGCATACATACATACATCCATGAAAAATTGTTGAAAATTAAATATACGATTTTTATGCATTTATGGATAGATTGTGTGCTAAAAATGACTATGAACACCTAACATCATGGTTCTTCAGGCATTTTTAGTGGAAAAAATGGAAAAAAAGGCAATGTCTTCGAACTCATACGCATTTGATCAGTTCCTACAGTGACAAACCTGACAGAGAACCTCTGACTATGTGTTTTTTCTGTTCAATAGACTGAGAAAAGCGATAAGAACATGATTTTAGAAGCGATGGTACCTCAATAGAAGAGAATTAGGTGTATAGTGGATAATTGTGGGGTTTGGGGTGTGGCTTGGGTACATTGACGAATAAAGCATACATACATACATCCATGAAAAATTGTTGAAAATTAAATATACGATTTTTATGCATTTATGGATAGATTGTGTGCTAAAAATGACTATGAACACCTAACATCATGGTTCTTCAGGCATTTTTAGTGGAAAAAATGGAAAAAAGGCAATGTCTTCGAACTCATACGCATTTGATCAGTTCCTACAGTGACAAACCTGACAGAGAACCTCTGACTATGTGTTTTTTCTGTTCAATAGACTGAGAAAAGCGATAAGAACATGATTTTAGAAGCGATGGTACCTCAATAGAAGAGAATTAGGTGTATAGTGGATAATTGTGGGGTTTGGGGTGTGGCTTGGGTACATTGACGAATAAAGCATACATACATACATCCATGAAAAATTGTTGAAAATTAAATATACGATTTTTATGCATTTATGGATAGATTGTGTGCTAAAAATGACTATGAACACCTAACATCATGGTTCTTCAGGCATTTTTAGTGGAAAAAATGGAAAAAAGGCAATGTCTTCGAACTCATACGCATTTGATCAGTTCCTACAGTGACAAACCTGACAGAGAACCTCTGACTATGTGTTTTTTCTGTTCAATAGACTGAGAAAAGCGATAAGAACATGATTTTAGAAGCGATGGTACCTCAATAGAAGAGAATTAGGTGTATAGTGGATAATTGTGGGGTTTGGGGTGTGGCTTGGGTACATTGACGAATAAAGCATACATACATACATCCATGAAAAATTGTTGAAAATTAAATATACGATTTTTATGCATTTATGGATAGATTGTGTGCTAAAAATGACTATGAACACCTAACATCATGGTTCTTCAGGCATTTTTAGTGGAAAAAATGGAAAAAAGGCAATGTCTTCGAACTCATACGCATTTGATCAGTTCCTACAGTGACAAACCTGACAGAGAACCTCTGACTATGTGTTTTTTCTGTTCAATAGACTGAGAAAAGCGATAAGAACATGATTTTAGAAGCGATGGTACCTCAATAGAAGAGAATTAGGTGTATAGTGGATAATTGTGGGGTTTGGGGTGTGGCTTGGGTACATTGACGAATAAAGCATACATACATACATCCATGAAAAATTGTTGAAAATTAAATATACGATTTTTATGCATTTATGGATAGATTGTGTGCTAAAAATGACTATGAACACCTAACATCATGGTTCTTCAGGCATTTTTAGTGGAAAAAATGGAAAAAAAGGCAATGTCTTCGAACTCATACGCATTTGATCAGTTCCTACAGTGACAAACCTGACAGAGAACCTCTGACTATGTGTTTTTTCTGTTCAATAGACTGAGAAAAGCGATAAGAACATGATTTTAGAAGCGATGGTACCTCAATAGAAGAGAATTAGGTGTATAGTGGATAATTGTGGGGTTTGGGGTGTGGCTTGGGTACATTGACGAATAAAGCATACATACATACATCCATGAAAAATTGTTGAAAATTAAATATACGATTTTTATGCATTTATGGATAGATTGTGTGCTAAAAATGACTATGAACACCTAACATCATGGTTCTTCAGGCATTTTTAGTGGAAAAAATGGAAAAAAAGGCAATGTCTTCGAACTCATACGCATTTGATCAGTTCCTACAGTGACAAACCTGACAGAGAACCTCTGACTATGTGTTTTTTCTGTTCAATAGACTGAGAAAAGCGATAAGAACATGATTTTAGAAGCGATGGTACCTCAATAGAAGAGAATTAGGTGTATAGTGGATAATTGTGGGGTTTGGGGTGTGGCTTGGGTACATTGACGAATAAAGCATACATACATACATCCATGAAAAATTGTTGAAAATTAAATATACGATTTTTATGCATTTATGGATAGATTGTGTGCTAAAAATGACTATGAACACCTAACATCATGGTTCTTCAGGCATTTTTAGTGGAAAAAAATGGAAAAAAGGCAATGTCTTCGAACTCATACGCATTTGATCAGTTCCTACAGTGACAAACCTGACAGAGAACCTCTGACTATGTGTTTTTTCTGTTCAATAGACTGAGAAAAGCGATAAGAACATGATTTTAGAAGCGATGGTACCTCAATAGAAGAGAATTAGGTGTATAGTGGATAATTGTGGGGTTTGGGGTGTGGCTTGGGTACATTGACGAATAAAGCATACATACATACATCCATGAAAAATTGTTGAAAATTAAATATACGATTTTTATGCATTTATGGATAGATTGTGTGCTAAAAATGACTATGAACACCTAACATCATGGTTCTTCAGGCATTTTTAGTGGAAAAAATGGAAAAAAAGGCAATGTCTTCGAACTCATACGCATTTGATCAGTTCCTACAGTGACAAACCTGACAGAGAACCTCTGACTATGTGTTTTTTCTGTTCAATAGACTGAGAAAAGCGATAAGAACATGATTTTAGAAGCGATGGTACCTCAATAGAAGAGAATTAGGTGTATAGTGGATAATTGTGGGGTTTGGGGTGTGGCTTGGGTACATTGACGAATAAAGCATACATACATACATCCATGAAAAATTGTTGAAAATTAAATATACGATTTTTATGCATTTATGGATAGATTGTGTGCTAAAAATGACTATGAACACCTAACATCATGGTTCTTCAGGCATTTTTAGTGGAAAAAATGGAAAAAAAGGCAATGTCTTCGAACTCATACGCATTTGATCAGTTCCTACAGTGACAAACCTGACAGAGAACCTCTGACTATGTGTTTTTTCTGTTCAATAGACTGAGAAAAGCGATAAGAACATGATTTTAGAAGCGATGGTACCTCAATAGAAGAGAATTAGGTGTATAGTGGATAATTGTGGGGTTTGGGGTGTGGCTTGGGTACATTGACGAATAAAGCATACATACATACATCCATGAAAAATTGTTGAAAATTAAATATACGATTTTTATGCATTTATGGATAGATTGTGTGCTAAAAATGACTATGAACACCTAACATCATGGTTCTTCAGGCATTTTTAGTGGAAAAAAATGGAAAAAAAGGCAATGTCTTCGAACTCATACGCATTTGATCAGTTCCTACAGTGACAAACCTGACAGAGAACCTCTGACTATGTGTTTTTTCTGTTCAATAGACTGAGAAAAGCGATAAGAACATGATTTTAGAAGCGATGGTACCTCAATAGAAGAGAATTAGGTGTATAGTGGATAATTGTGGGGTTTGGGGTGTGGCTTGGGTACATTGACGAATAAAGCATACATACATACATCCATGAAAAATTGTTGAAAATTAAATATACGATTTTTATGCATTTATGGATAGATTGTGTGCTAAAAATGACTATGAACACCTAACATCATGGTTCTTCAGGCATTTTTAGTGGAAAAAAATGGAAAAAAAGGCAATGTCTTCGAACTCATACGCATTTGATCAGTTCCTACAGTGACAAACCTGACAGAGAACCTCTGACTATGTGTTTTTTCTGTTCAATAGACTGAGAAAAGCGATAAGAACATGATTTTAGAAGCGATGGTACCTCAATAGAAGAGAATTAGGTGTATAGTGGATAATTGTGGGGTTTGGGGTGTGGCTTGGGTACATTGACGAATAAAGCATACATACATACATCCATGAAAAATTGTTGAAAATTAAATATACGATTTTTATGCATTTATGGATAGATTGTGTGCTAAAAATGACTATGAACACCTAACATCATGGTTCTTCAGGCATTTTTAGTGGAAAAAATGGAAAAAAGGCAATGTCTTCGAACTCATACGCATTTGATCAGTTCCTACAGTGACAAACCTGACAGAGAACCTCTGACTATGTGTTTTTTTCTGTTCAATAGACTGAGAAAAGCGATAAGAACATGATTTTAGAAGCGATGGTACCTCAATAGAAGAGAATTAGGTGTATAGTGGATAATTGTGGGGTTTGGGGTGTGGCTTGGGTACATTGACGAATAAAGCATACATACATACATCCATGAAAAATTGTTGAAAATTAAATATACGATTTTTATGCATTTATGGATAGATTGTGTGCTAAAAATGACTATGAACACCTAACATCATGGTTCTTCAGGCATTTTTAGTGGAAAAAATGGAAAAAAGGCAATGTCTTCGAACTCATACGCATTTGATCAGTTCCTACAGTGACAAACCTGACAGAGAACCTCTGACTATGTGTTTTTTCTGTTCAATAGACTGAGAAAAGCGATAAGAACATGATTTTAGAAGCGATGGTACCTCAATAGAAGAGAATTAGGTGTATAGTGGATAATTGTGGGGTTTGGGGTGTGGCTTGGGTACATTGACGAATAAAGCATACATACATACATCCATGAAAAATTGTTGAAAATTAAATATACGATTTTTATGCATTTATGGATAGATTGTGTGCTAAAAATGACTATGAACACCTAACATCATGGTTCTTCAGGCATTTTTAGTGGAAAAAATGGAAAAAAGGCAATGTCTTCGAACTCATACGCATTTGATCAGTTCCTACAGTGACAAACCTGACAGAGAACCTCTGACTATGTGTTTTTTTCTGTTCAATAGACTGAGAAAAGCGATAAGAACATGATTTTAGAAGCGATGGTACCTCAATAGAAGAGAATTAGGTGTATAGTGGATAATTGTGGGGTTTGGGGTGTGGCTTGGGTACATTGACGAATAAAGCATACATACATACATCCATGAAAAATTGTTGAAAATTAAATATACGATTTTTATGCATTTATGGATAGATTGTGTGCTAAAAATGACTATGAACACCTAACATCATGGTTCTTCAGGCATTTTTAGTGGAAAAAATGGAAAAAAGGCAATGTCTTCGAACTCATACGCATTTGATCAGTTCCTACAGTGACAAACCTGACAGAGAACCTCTGACTATGTGTTTTTTTCTGTTCAATAGACTGAGAAAAGCGATAAGAACATGATTTTAGAAGCGATGGTACCTCAATAGAAGAGAATTAGGTGTATAGTGGATAATTGTGGGGTTTGGGGTGTGGCTTGGGTACATTGACGAATAAAGCATACATACATACATCCATGAAAAATTGTTGAAAATTAAATATACGATTTTTATGCATTTATGGATAGATTGTGTGCTAAAAATGACTATGAACACCTAACATCATGGTTCTTCAGGCATTTTTAGTGGAAAAAATGGAAAAAAGGCAATGTCTTCGAACTCATACGCATTTGATCAGTTCCTACAGTGACAAACCTGACAGAGAACCTCTGACTATGTGTTTTTTCTGTTCAATAGACTGAGAAAAGCGATAAGAACATGATTTTAGAAGCGATGGTACCTCAATAGAAGAGAATTAGGTGTATAGTGGATAATTGTGGGGTTTGGGGTGTGGCTTGGGTACATTGACGAATAAAGCATACATACATACATCCATGAAAAATTGTTGAAAATTAAATATACGATTTTTATGCATTTATGGATAGATTGTGTGCTAAAAATGACTATGAACACCTAACATCATGGTTCTTCAGGCATTTTTAGTGGAAAAAATGGAAAAAAGGCAATGTCTTCGAACTCATACGCATTTGATCAGTTCCTACAGTGACAAACCTGACAGAGAACCTCTGACTATGTGTTTTTTCTGTTCAATAGACTGAGAAAAGCGATAAGAACATGATTTTAGAAGCGATGGTACCTCAATAGAAGAGAATTAGGTGTATAGTGGATAATTGTGGGGTTTGGGGTGTGGCTTGGGTACATTGACGAATAAAGCATACATACATACATCCATGAAAAATTGTTGAAAATTAAATATACGATTTTTATGCATTTATGGATAGATTGTGTGCTAAAAATGACTATGAACACCTAACATCATGGTTCTTCAGGCATTTTTAGTGGAAAAAAATGGAAAAAAGGCAATGTCTTCGAACTCATACGCATTTGATCAGTTCCTACAGTGACAAACCTGACAGAGAACCTCTGACTATGTGTTTTTTCTGTTCAATAGACTGAGAAAAGCGATAAGAACATGATTTTAGAAGCGATGGTACCTCAATAGAAGAGAATTAGGTGTATAGTGGATAATTGTGGGGTTTGGGGTGTGGCTTGGGTACATTGACGAATAAAGCATACATACATACATCCATGAAAAATTGTTGAAAATTAAATATACGATTTTTATGCATTTATGGATAGATTGTGTGCTAAAAATGACTATGAACACCTAACATCATGGTTCTTCAGGCATTTTTAGTGGAAAAAATGGAAAAAAGGCAATGTCTTCGAACTCATACGCATTTGATCAGTTCCTACAGTGACAAACCTGACAGAGAACCTCTGACTATGTGTTTTTTCTGTTCAATAGACTGAGAAAAGCGATAAGAACATGATTTTAGAAGCGATGGTACCTCAATAGAAGAGAATTAGGTGTATAGTGGATAATTGTGGGGTTTGGGGTGTGGCTTGGGTACATTGACGAATAAAGCATACATACATACATCCATGAAAAATTGTTGAAAATTAAATATACGATTTTTATGCATTTATGGATAGATTGTGTGCTAAAAATGACTATGAACACCTAACATCATGGTTCTTCAGGCATTTTTAGTGGAAAAAATGGAAAAAAGGCAATGTCTTCGAACTCATACGCATTTGATCAGTTCCTACAGTGACAAACCTGACAGAGAACCTCTGACTATGTGTTTTTTCTGTTCAATAGACTGAGAAAAGCGATAAGAACATGATTTTAGAAGCGATGGTACCTCAATAGAAGAGAATTAGGTGTATAGTGGATAATTGTGGGGTTTGGGGTGTGGCTTGGGTACATTGACGAATAAAGCATACATACATACATCCATGAAAAATTGTTGAAAATTAAATATACGATTTTTATGCATTTATGGATAGATTGTGTGCTAAAAATGACTATGAACACCTAACATCATGGTTCTTCAGGCATTTTTAGTGGAAAAAATGGAAAAAAGGCAATGTCTTCGAACTCATACGCATTTGATCAGTTCCTACAGTGACAAACCTGACAGAGAACCTCTGACTATGTGTTTTTTCTGTTCAATAGACTGAGAAAAGCGATAAGAACATGATTTTAGAAGCGATGGTACCTCAATAGAAGAGAATTAGGTGTATAGTGGATAATTGTGGGGTTTGGGGTGTGGCTTGGGTACATTGACGAATAAAGCATACATACATACATCCATGAAAAATTGTTGAAAATTAAATATACGATTTTTATGCATTTATGGATAGATTGTGTGCTAAAAATGACTATGAACACCTAACATCATGGTTCTTCAGGCATTTTTAGTGGAAAAAATGGAAAAAAGGCAATGTCTTCGAACTCATACGCATTTGATCAGTTCCTACAGTGACAAACCTGACAGAGAACCTCTGACTATGTGTTTTTTCTGTTCAATAGACTGAGAAAAGCGATAAGAACATGATTTTAGAAGCGATGGTACCTCAATAGAAGAGAATTAGGTGTATAGTGGATAATTGTGGGGTTTGGGGTGTGGCTTGGGTACATTGACGAATAAAGCATACATACATACATCCATGAAAAATTGTTGAAAATTAAATATACGATTTTTATGCATTTATGGATAGATTGTGTGCTAAAAATGACTATGAACACCTAACATCATGGTTCTTCAGGCATTTTTAGTGGAAAAAATGGAAAAAAGGCAATGTCTTCGAACTCATACGCATTTGATCAGTTCCTACAGTGACAAACCTGACAGAGAACCTCTGACTATGTGTTTTTTCTGTTCAATAGACTGAGAAAAGCGATAAGAACATGATTTTAGAAGCGATGGTACCTCAATAGAAGAGAATTAGGTGTATAGTGGATAATTGTGGGGTTTGGGGTGTGGCTTGGGTACATTGACGAATAAAGCATACATACATACATCCATGAAAAATTGTTGAAAATTAAATATACGATTTTTATGCATTTATGGATAGATTGTGTGCTAAAAATGACTATGAACACCTAACATCATGGTTCTTCAGGCATTTTTAGTGGAAAAAATGGAAAAAAGGCAATGTCTTCGAACTCATACGCATTTGATCAGTTCCTACAGTGACAAACCTGACAGAGAACCTCTGACTATGTGTTTTTTCTGTTCAATAGACTGAGAAAAGCGATAAGAACATGATTTTAGAAGCGATGGTACCTCAATAGAAGAGAATTAGGTGTATAGTGGATAATTGTGGGGTTTGGGGTGTGGCTTGGGTACATTGACGAATAAAGCATACATACATACATCCATGAAAAATTGTTGAAAATTAAATATACGATTTTTATGCATTTATGGATAGATTGTGTGCTAAAAATGACTATGAACACCTAACATCATGGTTCTTCAGGCATTTTTAGTGGAAAAAATGGAAAAAAGGCAATGTCTTCGAACTCATACGCATTTGATCAGTTCCTACAGTGACAAACCTGACAGAGAACCTCTGACTATGTGTTTTTTCTGTTCAATAGACTGAGAAAAGCGATAAGAACATGATTTTAGAAGCGATGGTACCTCAATAGAAGAGAATTAGGTGTATAGTGGATAATTGTGGGGTTTGGGGTGTGGCTTGGGTACATTGACGAATAAAGCATACATACATACATCCATGAAAAATTGTTGAAAATTAAATATACGATTTTTATGCATTTATGGATAGATTGTGTGCTAAAAATGACTATGAACACCTAACATCATGGTTCTTCAGGCATTTTTAGTGGAAAAAATGGAAAAAAGGCAATGTCTTCGAACTCATACGCATTTGATCAGTTCCTACAGTGACAAACCTGACAGAGAACCTCTGACTATGTGTTTTTTCTGTTCAATAGACTGAGAAAAGCGATAAGAACATGACTTTAGAAGCGATGGTACCTCAATAGAAGAGAATTAGGTGTATAGTGGATAATTGTGGGGTTTGGGGTGTGGCTTGGGTACATTGACGAATAAAGCATACATACATACATCCATGAAAAATTGTTGAAAATTAAATATACGATTTTTATGCACTTATGGATAGATTGTGTGCTAAAAATGACTATGAACACCTAACATCATGGTTCTTCAGGCATTTTTAGTGGAAAAAATGGAAAAAAGGCAATGTCTTCGAACTCATACGCATTTGATCAGTTCCTACAGTGACAAACCTGACAGAGAACCTCTGACTATGTGTTTTTTCTGTTCAATAGACTGAGAAAAGCGATAAGAACATGATTTTAGAAGCGATGGTACCTCAATAGAAGAGAATTAGGTGTATAGTGGATAATTGTGGGGTTTGGGGTGTGGCTTGGGTACATTGACGAATAAAGCATACATACATACATCCATGAAAAATTGTTGAAAATTAAATATACGATTTTTATGCATTTATGGATAGATTGTGTGCTAAAAATGACTATGAACACCTAACATCATGGTTCTTCAGGCATTTTTAGTGGAAAAAATGGAAAAAAGGCAATGTCTTCGAACTCATACGCATTTGATCAGTTCCCACAGTGACAAACCTGACAGAGAACCTCTGACTATGTGTTTTTTCTGTTCAATAGACTGAGAAAAGCGATAAGAACATGATTTTAGAAGCGATGGTACCTCAATAGAAGAGAATTAGGTGTATAGTGGATAATTGTGGGGTTTGGGGTGTGGCTTGGGTACATTGACGAATAAAGCATACATACATACATCCATGAAAAATTGTTGAAAATTAAATATACGATTTTTATGCATTTATGGATAGATTGTGTGCTAAAAATGACTATGAACACCTAACATCATGGTTCTTCAGGCATTTTTAGTGGAAAAAATGGAAAAAAGGCAATGTCTTCGAACTCATACGCATTTGATCAGTTCCTACAGTGACAAACCTGACAGAGAACCTCTGACTATGTGTTTTTTCTGTTCAATAGACTGAGAAAAGCGATAAGAACATGATTTTAGAAGCGATGGTACCTCAATAGAAGAGAATTAGGTGTATAGTGGATAATTGTGGGGTTTGGGGTGTGGCTTGGGTACATTGACGAATAAAGCATACATACATACATCCATGAAAAATTGTTGAAAATTAAATATACGATTTTTATGCATTTATGGATAGATTGTGTGCTAAAAATGACTATGAACACCTAACATCATGGTTCTTCAGGCATTTTTAGTGGAAAAAATGGAAAAAAGGCAATGTCTTCGAACTCATACGCATTTGATCAGTTCCTACAGTGACAAACCTGACAGAGAACCTCTGACTATGTGTTTTTTCTGTTCAATAGACTGAGAAAAGCGATAAGAACATGATTTTAGAAGCGATGGTACCTCAATAGAAGAGAATTAGGTGTATAGTGGATAATTGTGGGGTTTGGGGTGTGGCTTGGGTACATTGACGAATAAAGCATACATACATACATCCATGAAAAATTGTTGAAAATTAAATATACGATTTTTATGCATTTATGGATAGATTGTGTGCTAAAAATGACTATGAACACCTAACATCATGGTTCTTCAGGCATTTTTAGTGGAAAAAATGGAAAAAAGGCAATGTCTTCGAACTCATACGCATTTGATCAGTTCCTACAGTGACAAACCTGACAGAGAACCTCTGACTATGTGTTTTTTCTGTTCAATAGACTGAGAAAAGCGATAAGAACATGATTTTAGAAGCGATGGTACCTCAATAGAAGAGAATTAGGTGTATAGTGGATAATTGTGGGGTTTGGGGTGTGGCTTGGGTACATTGACGAATAAAGCATACATACATACATCCATGAAAAATTGTTGAAAATTAAATATACGATTTTTATGCATTTATGGATAGATTGTGTGCTAAAAATGACTATGAACACCTAACATCATGGTTCTTCAGGCATTTTTAGTGGAAAAAATGGAAAAAAGGCAATGTCTTCGAACTCATACGCATTTGATCAGTTCCTACAGTGACAAACCTGACAGTGAACCTCTGACTATGTGTTTTTTCTGTTCAATAGACTGAGAAAAGCGATAAGAACATGATTTTAGAAGCGATGGTACCTCAATAGAAGAGAATTAGGTGTATAGTGGATAATTGTGGGGTTTGGGGTGTGGCTTGGGTACATTGACGAATAAAGCATACATACATACATCCATGAAAAATTGTTGAAAATTAAATATACGATTTTTATGCATTTATGGATAGATTGTGTGCTAAAAATGACTATGAACACCTAACATCATGGTTCTTCAGGCATTTTTAGTGGAAAAAATGGAAAAAAGGCAATGTCTTCGAACTCATACGCATTTGATCAGTTCCTACAGTGACAAACCTGACAGAGAACCTCTGACTATGTGTTTTTTCTGTTCAATAGACTGAGAAAAGCGATAAGAACATGATTTTAGAAGCGATGGTACCTCAATAGAAGAGAATTAGGTGTATAGTGGATAATTGTGGGGTTTGGGGTGTGGCTTGGGTACATTGACGAATAAAGCATACATACATACATCCATGAAAAATTGTTGAAAATTAAATATACGATTTTTATGCATTTATGGATAGATTGTGTGCTAAAAATGACTATGAACACCTAACATCATGGTTCTTCAGGCATTTTTAGTGGAAAAAATGGAAAAAAGGCAATGTCTTCGAACTCATACGCATTTGATCAGTTCCTACAGTGACAAACCTGACAGAGAACCTCTGACTATGTGTTTTTTCTGTTCAATAGACTGAGAAAAGCGATAAGAACATGATTTTAGAAGCGATGGTACCTCAATAGAAGAGAATTAGGTGTATAGTGGATAATTGTGGGGTTTGGGGTGTGGCTTGGGTACATTGACGAATAAAGCATACATACATACATCCATGAAAAATTGTTGAAAATTAAATATACGATTTTTATGCATTTATGGATAGATTGTGTGCTAAAAATGACTATGAACACCTAACATCATGGTTCTTCAGGCATTTTTAGTGGAAAAAATGGAAAAAAGGCAATGTCTTCGAACTCATACGCATTTGATCAGTTCCTACAGTGACAAACCTGACAGAGAACCTCTGACTATGTGTTTTTTCTGTTCAATAGACTGAGAAAAGCGATAAGAACATGATTTTAGAAGCGATGGTACCTCAATAGAAGAGAATTAGGTGTATAGTGGATAATGGTGGGGTTTGGGGTGTGGCTTGGGTACATTGACGAATAAAGCATACATACATACATCCATGAAAAATTGTTGAAAATTAAATATACGATTTTTATGCATTTATGGATAGATTGTGTGCTAAAAATGACTATGAACATCTAACATCATGGTTCTTCAGGCATTTTTAGTGGAAAAAATGGAAAAAAGGCAATGTCTTCGAACTCATACGCATTTGATCAGTTCCTACAGTGACAAACCTGACAGAGAACCTCTGACTATGTGTTTTTTCTGTTCAATAGACTGAGAAAAGCGATAAGAACATGATTTTAGAAGCGATGGTACCTCAATAGAAGAGAATTAGGTGTATAGTGGATAATTGTGGGGTTTGGGGTGTGGCTTGGGTACATTGACGAATAAAGCATACATACATACCTCCATGAAAAATTGTTGAAAATTAAATATACGATTTTTATGCATTTATGGATAGATTGTGTGCTAAAAATGACTATGAACACCTAACATCATGGTTCTTCAGGCATTTTTAGTGGAAAAAATGGAAAAAAGGCAATGTCTTCGAACTCATACGCATTTGATCAGTTCCTACAGTGACAAACCTGACAGAGAACCTCTGACTATGTGTTTTTTCTGTTCAATAGACTGAGAAAAGCGATAAGAACATGATTTTAGAAGCGATGGTACCTCAATAGAAGAGAATTAGGTGTATAGTGGATAATTGTGGGGTTTGGGGTGTGGCTTGGGTACATTGACGAATAAAGCATACATACATACATCCATGAAAAATTGTTGAAAATTAAATATACGATTTTTATGCATTTATGGATAGATTGTGTGCTAAAAATGACTATGAACACCTAACATCATGGTTCTTCAGGCATTTTTAGTGGAAAAAATGGAAAAAAGGCAATGTCTTCGAACTCATACGCATTTGATCAGTTCCTACAGTGACAAACCTGACAGAGAACCTCTGACTATGTGTTTTTTCTGTTCAATAGACTGAGAAAAGCGATAAGAACATGATTTTAGAAGCGATGGTACCTCAATAGAAGAGAATTAGGTGTATAGTGGATAATTGTGGGGTTTGGGGTGTGGCTTGGGTACATTGACGAATAAAGCATACATACATACATCCATGAAAAATTGTTGAAAATTAAATATACGATTTTTATGCATTTATGGATAGATTGTGTGCTAAAAATGACTATGAACACCTAACATCATGGTTCTTCAGGCATTTTTAGTGGAAAAAATGGAAAAAAGGCAATGTCTTCGAACTCATACGCATTTGATCAGTTCCTACAGTGACAAACCTGACAGAGAACCTCTGACTATGTGTTTTTTCTATTCAATAGACTGAGAAAAGCGATAAGAACATGATTTTAGAAGCGATGGTACCTCAATAGAAGAGAATTAGGTGTATAGTGGATAATTGTGGGGTTTGGGGTGTGGCTTGGGTACATTGACGAATAAAGCATACATACATACATCCATGAAAAATTGTTGAAAATTAAATATACGATTTTTATGCATTTATGGATAGATTGTGTGCTAAAAATGACTATGAACACCTAACATCATGGTTCTTCAGGCATTTTTAGTGGAAAAAATGGAAAAAAGGCAATGTCTTCGAACTCATACGCATTTGATCAGTTCCTACAGTGACAAACCTGACAGAGAACCTCTGACTATGTGTTTTTTCTGTTCAATAGACTGAGAAAAGCGATAAGAACATGATTTTAGAAGCGATGGTACCTCAATAGAAGAGAATTAGGTGTATAGTGGATAATTGTGGGGTTTGGGGTGTGGCTTGGGTACATTGACGAATAAAGCATACATACATACATCCATGAAAAATTGTTGAAAATTAAATATACGATTTTTATGCATTTATGGATAGATTGTGTGCTAAAAATGACTATGAACACCTAACATCATGGTTCTTCAGGCATTTTTAGTGGAAAAAATGGAAAAAAGGCAATGTCTTCGAACTCATACGCATTTGATCAGTTCCTACAGTGACAAACCTGACAGAGAACCTCTGACTATGTGTTTTTTCTGTTCAATAGACTGAGAAAAGCGATAAGAACATGATTTTAGAAGCGATGGTACCTCAATAGAAGAGAATTAGGTGTATAGTGGATAATTGTGGGGTTTGGGGTGTGGCTTGGGTACATTGACGAATAAAGCATACATACATACATCCATGAAAAATTGTTGAAAATTAAATATACGATTTTTATGCATTTATGGATAGATTGTGTGCTAAAAATGACTATGAACACCTAACATCATGGTTCTTCAGGCATTTTTAGTGGAAAAAATGGAAAAAAGGCAATGTCTTCGAACTCATACGCATTTGATCAGTTCCTACAGTGACAAACCTGACAGAGAACCTCTGACTATGTGTTTTTTCTGTTCAATAGACTGAGAAAAGCGATAAGAACATGATTTTAGAAGCGATGGTACCTCAATAGAAGAGAATTAGGTGTATAGTGGATAATTGTGGGGTTTGGGGTGTGGCTTGGGTACATTGACGAATAAAGCATACATACATACATCCATGAAAAATTGTTGAAAATTAAATATACGATTTTTATGCATTTATGGATAGATTGTGTGCTAAAAATGACTATGAACACCTAACATCATGGTTCTTCAGGCATTTTTAGTGGAAAAAATGGAAAAAAGGCAATGTCTTCGAACTCATACGCATTTGATCAGTTCCTACAGTGACAAACCTGACAGAGAACCTCTGACTATGTGTTTTTTCTGTTCAATAGACTGAGAAAAGCGATAAGAACATGATTTTAGAAGCGATGGTACCTCAATAGAAGAGAATTAGGTGTATAGTGGATAATTGTGGGGTTTGGGGTGTGGCTTGGGTACATTGACGAATAAAGCATACATACATACATCCATGAAAAATTGTTGAAAATTAAATATACGATTTTTATGCATTTATGGATAGATTGTGTGCTAAAAATGACTATGAACACCTAACATCATGGTTCTTCAGGCATTTTTAGTGGAAAAAATGGAAAAAAGTCAATGTCTTCGAACTCATACGCATTTGATCAGTTCCTACAGTGACAAACCTGACAGAGAACCTCTGACTATGTGTTTTTTCTGTTCAATAGACTGAGAAAAGCGATAAGAACATGATTTTAGAAGCGATGGTACCTCAATAGAAGAGAATTAGGTGTATAGTGGATAATTGTGGGGTTTGGGGTGTGGCTTGGGTACATTGACGAATAAAGCATACATACATACATCCATGAAAAATTGTTGAAAATTAAATATACGATTTTTATGCATTTATGGATAGATTGTGTGCTAAAAATGACTATGAACACCTAACATCATGGTTCTTCAGGCATTTTTAGTGGAAAAAATGGAAAAAAGGCAATGTCTTCGAACTCATACGCATTTGATCAGTTCCTACAGTGACAAACCTGACAGAGAACCTCTGACTATGTGTTTTTTCTGTTCAATAGACTGAGAAAAGCGATAAGAACATGATTTTAGAAGCGATGGTACCTCAATAGAAGAGAATTAGGTGTATAGTGGATAATTGTGGGGTTTGGGGTGTGGCTTGGGTACATTGACGAATAAAGCATACATACATACATCCATGAAAAATTGTTGAAAATTAAATATACGATTTTTATGCATTTATGGATAGATTGTGTGCTAAAAATGACTATGAACACCTAACATCATGGTTCTTCAGGCATTTTTAGTGGAAAAAATGGAAAAAAGGCAATGTCTTCGAACTCATACGCATTTGATCAGTTCCTACAGTGACAAACCTGACAGAGAACCTCTGACTATGTGTTTTTTCTGTTCAATAGACTGAGAAAAGCGATAAGAACATGATTTTAGAAGCGATGGTACCTCAATAGAAGAGAATTAGGTGTATAGTGGATAATTGTGGGGTTTGGGGTGTGGCTTGGGTACATTGACGAATAAAGCATACATACATACATCCATGAAAAATTGTTGAAAATTAAATATACGATTTTTATGCATTTATGGATAGATTGTGTGCTAAAAATGACTATGAACACCTAACATCATGGTTCTTCAGGCATTTTTAGTGGAAAAAATGGAAAAAAGGCAATGTCTTCGAACTCATACGCATTTGATCAGTTCCTACAGTGACAAACCTGACAGAGAACCTCTGACTATGTGTTTTTTCTGTTCAATAGACTGAGAAAAGCGATAAGAACATGATTTTAGAAGCGATGGTACCTCAATAGAAGAGAATTAGGTGTATAGTGGATAATTGTGGGGTTTGGGGTGTGGCTTGGGTACATTGACGAATAAAGCATACATACATACATCCATGAAAAATTGTTGAAAATTAAATATACGATTTTTATGCATTTATGGATAGATTGTGTGCTAAAAATGACTATGAACACCTAACATCATGGTTCTTCAGGCATTTTTAGTGGAAAAAATGGAAAAAAGGCAATGTCTTCGAACTCATACGCATTTGATCAGTTCCTACAGTGACAAACCTGACAGAGAACCTCTGACTATGTGTTTTTTCTGTTCAATAGACTGAGAAAAGCGATAAGAACATGATTTTAGAAGCGATGGTACCTCAATAGAAGAGAATTAGGTGTATAGTGGATAATTGTGGGGTTTGGGGTGTGGCTTGGGTACATTGACGAATAAAGCATACATACATACATCCATGAAAAATTGTTGAAAATTAAATATACGATTTTTATGCATTTATGGATAGATTGTGTGCTAAAAATGACTATGAACACCTAACATCATGGTTCTTCAGGCATTTTTAGTGGAAAAAATGGAAAAAAGGCAATGTCTTCGAACTCATACGCATTTGATCAGTTCCTACAGTGACAAACCTGACAGAGAACCTCTGACTATGTGTTTTTTCTGTTCAATAGACTGAGAAAAGCGATAAGAACATGATTTTAGAAGCGATGGTACCTCAATAGAAGAGAATTAGGTGTATAGTGGATAATTGTGGGGTTTGGGGTGTGGCTTGGGTACATTGACGAATAAAGCATACATACATACATCCATGAAAAATTGTTGAAAATTAAATATACGATTTTTATGCATTTATGGATAGATTGTGTGCTAAAAATGACTATGAACACCTAACATCATGGTTCTTCAGGCATTTTTAGTGGAAAAAATGGAAAAAAGGCAATGTCTTCGAACTCATACGCATTTGATCAGTTCCTACAGTGACAAACCTATAGAAGAGAATTAGGTGTATAGTGGATAATTGTGGGGTTTGGGGTGTGGCTTTGGTACATTGACGAATAAAGCATACATACATACATCCATGAAAAATTGTTGAAAATTAAATATACGATTTTTATGCATTTATGGATAGATTGTGTGCTAAAAATGACTATGAACACCTAACATCATGGTTCTTCAGGCATTTTTAGTGGAAAAAATGGAAAAAAGGCAATGTCTTCGAACTCATACGCATTTGATCAGTTCCTACAGTGACAAACCTGACAGAGAACCTCTGACTATGTGTTTTTTCTGTTCAATAGACTGAGAAAAGCGATAAGAACATGATTTTAGAAGCGATGGTACCTCAATAGAAGAGAATTAGGTGTATAGTGGATAATTGTGGGGTTTGGGGTGTGGCTTGGGTACATTGACGAATAAAGCATACATACATACATCCATGAAAAATTGTTGAAAATTAAATATACGATTTTTATGCATTTATGGATAGATTGTGTGCTAAAAATGACTATGAACACCTAACATCATGGTTCTTCAGGCATTTTTAGTGGAAAAAATGGAAAAAAGGCAATGTCTTCGAACTCATACGCATTTGATCAGTTCCTACAGTGACAAACCTGACAGAGAACCTCTGACTATGTGTTTTTTCTGTTCAATAGACTGAGAAAAGCGATAAGAACATGATTTTAGAAGCGATGGTACCTCAATAGAAGAGAATTAGGTGTATAGTGGATAATGGTGGGGTTTGGGGTGTGGCTTGGGTACATTGACGAATAAAGCATACATACATACATCCATGAAAAATTGTTGAAAATTAAATATACGATTTTTATGCATTTATGGATAGATTGTGTGCTAAAAATGACTATGAACATCTAACATCATGGTTCTTCAGGCATTTTTAGTGGAAAAAATGGAAAAAAGGCAATGTCTTCGAACTCATACGCATTTGATCAGTTCCTACAGTGACAAACCTGACAGAGAACCTCTGACTATGTGTTTTTTCTGTTCAATAGACTGAGAAAAGCGATAAGAACATGATTTTAGAAGCGATGGTACCTCAATAGAAGAGAATTAGGTGTATAGTGGATAATTGTGGGGTTTGGGGTGTGGCTTGGGTACATTGACGAATAAAGCATACATACATACCTCCATGAAAAATTGTTGAAAATTAAATATACGATTTTTATGCATTTATGGATAGATTGTGTGCTAAAAATGACTATGAACACCTAACATCATGGTTCTTCAGGCATTTTTAGTGGAAAAAATGGAAAAAAGGCAATGTCTTCGAACTCATACGCATTTGATCAGTTCCTACAGTGACAAACCTGACAGAGAACCTCTGACTATGTGTTTTTTCTGTTCAATAGACTGAGAAAAGCGATAAGAACATGATTTTAGAAGCGATGGTACCTCAATAGAAGAGAATTAGGTGTATAGTGGATAATTGTGGGGTTTGGGGTGTGGCTTGGGTACATTGACGAATAAAGCATACATACATACATCCATGAAAAATTGTTGAAAATTAAATATACGATTTTTATGCATTTATGGATAGATTGTGTGCTAAAAATGACTATGAACACCTAACATCATGGTTCTTCAGGCATTTTTAGTGGAAAAAATGGAAAAAAGGCAATGTCTTCGAACTCATACGCATTTGATCAGTTCCTACAGTGACAAACCTGACAGAGAACCTCTGACTATGTGTTTTTTCTGTTCAATAGACTGAGAAAAGCGATAAGAACATGATTTTAGAAGCGATGGTACCTCAATAGAAGAGAATTAGGTGTATAGTGGATAATTGTGGGGTTTGGGGTGTGGCTTGGGTACATTGACGAATAAAGCATACATACATACATCCATGAAAAATTGTTGAAAATTAAATATACGATTTTTATGCATTTATGGATAGATTGTGTGCTAAAAATGACTATGAACACCTAACATCATGGTTCTTCAGGCATTTTTAGTGGAAAAAATGGAAAAAAGGCAATGTCTTCGAACTCATACGCATTTGATCAGTTCCTACAGTGACAAACCTGACAGAGAACCTCTGACTATGTGTTTTTTCTATTCAATAGACTGAGAAAAGCGATAAGAACATGATTTTAGAAGCGATGGTACCTCAATAGAAGAGAATTAGGTGTATAGTGGATAATTGTGGGGTTTGGGGTGTGGCTTGGGTACATTGACGAATAAAGCATACATACATACATCCATGAAAAATTGTTGAAAATTAAATATACGATTTTTATGCATTTATGGATAGATTGTGTGCTAAAAATGACTATGAACACCTAACATCATGGTTCTTCAGGCATTTTTAGTGGAAAAAATGGAAAAAAGGCAATGTCTTCGAACTCATACGCATTTGATCAGTTCCTACAGTGACAAACCTGACAGAGAACCTCTGACTATGTGTTTTTTCTGTTCAATAGACTGAGAAAAGCGATAAGAACATGATTTTAGAAGCGATGGTACCTCAATAGAAGAGAATTAGGTGTATAGTGGATAATTGTGGGGTTTGGGGTGTGGCTTGGGTACATTGACGAATAAAGCATACATACATACATCCATGAAAAATTGTTGAAAATTAAATATACGATTTTTATGCATTTATGGATAGATTGTGTGCTAAAAATGACTATGAACACCTAACATCATGGTTCTTCAGGCATTTTTAGTGGAAAAAATGGAAAAAAGGCAATGTCTTCGAACTCATACGCATTTGATCAGTTCCTACAGTGACAAACCTGACAGAGAACCTCTGACTATGTGTTTTTTCTGTTCAATAGACTGAGAAAAGCGATAAGAACATGATTTTAGAAGCGATGGTACCTCAATAGAAGAGAATTAGGTGTATAGTGGATAATTGTGGGGTTTGGGGTGTGGCTTGGGTACATTGACGAATAAAGCATACATACATACATCCATGAAAAATTGTTGAAAATTAAATATACGATTTTTATGCATTTATGGATAGATTGTGTGCTAAAAATGACTATGAACACCTAACATCATGGTTCTTCAGGCATTTTTAGTGGAAAAAATGGAAAAAAGGCAATGTCTTCGAACTCATACGCATTTGATCAGTTCCTACAGTGACAAACCTGACAGAGAACCTCTGACTATGTGTTTTTTCTGTTCAATAGACTGAGAAAAGCGATAAGAACATGATTTTAGAAGCGATGGTACCTCAATAGAAGAGAATTAGGTGTATAGTGGATAATTGTGGGGTTTGGGGTGTGGCTTGGGTACATTGACGAATAAAGCATACATACATACATCCATGAAAAATTGTTGAAAATTAAATATACGATTTTTATGCATTTATGGATAGATTGTGTGCTAAAAATGACTATGAACACCTAACATCATGGTTCTTCAGGCATTTTTAGTGGAAAAAATGGAAAAAAGGCAATGTCTTCGAACTCATACGCATTTGATCAGTTCCTACAGTGACAAACCTGACAGAGAACCTCTGACTATGTGTTTTTTCTGTTCAATAGACTGAGAAAAGCGATAAGAACATGATTTTAGAAGCGATGGTACCTCAATAGAAGAGAATTAGGTGTATAGTGGATAATTGTGGGGTTTGGGGTGTGGCTTGGGTACATTGACGAATAAAGCATACATACATACATCCATGAAAAATTGTTGAAAATTAAATATACGATTTTTATGCATTTATGGATAGATTGTGTGCTAAAAATGACTATGAACACCTAACATCATGGTTCTTCAGGCATTTTTAGTGGAAAAAATGGAAAAAAGGCAATGTCTTCGAACTCATACGCATTTGATCAGTTCCTACAGTGACAAACCTGACAGAGAACCTCTGACTATGTGTTTTTTCTGTTCAATAGACTGAGAAAAGCGATAAGAACATGATTTTAGAAGCGATGGTACCTCAATAGAAGAGAATTAGGTGTATAGTGGATAATTGTGGGGTTTGGGGTGTGGCTTGGGTACATTGACGAATAAAGCATACATACATACATCCATGAAAAATTGTTGAAAATTAAATATACGATTTTTATGCATTTATGGATAGATTGTGTGCTAAAAATGACTATGAACACCTAACATCATGGTTCTTCAGGCATTTTTAGTGGAAAAAATGGAAAAAAGGCAATGTCTTCGAACTCATACGCATTTGATCAGTTCCTACAGTGACAAACCTGACAGAGAACCTCTGACTATGTGTTTTTTCTGTTCAATAGACTGAGAAAAGCGATAAGAACATGATTTTAGAAGCGATGGTACCTCAATAGAAGAGAATTAGGTGTATAGTGGATAATTGTGGGGTTTGGGGTGTGGCTTGGGTACATTGACGAATAAAGCATACATACATACATCCATGAAAAATTGTTGAAAATTAAATATACGATTTTTATGCATTTATGGATAGATTGTCTGCTAAAAATGACTATGAACACCTAACATCATGGTTCTTCAGGCATTTTTAGTGGAAAAAATGGAAAAAAGGCAATGTCTTCGAACTCATACGCATTTGATCAGTTCCTACAGTGACAAACCTGACAGAGAACCTCTGACTATGTGTTTTTTCTGTTCAATAGACTGAGAAAAGCGATAAGAACATGATTTTAGAAGCGATGGTACCTCAATAGAAGAGAATTAGGTGTATAGTGGATAATTGTGGGGTTTGGGGTGTGGCTTGGGTACATTGACGAATAAAGCATACATACATACATCCATGAAAAATTGTTGAAAATTAAATATACGATTTTTATGCATTTATGGATAGATTGTGTGCTAAAAATGACTATGAACACCTAACATCATGGTTCTTCAGGCATTTTTAGTGGAAAAAATGGAAAAAAGGCAATGTCTTCGAACTCATACGCATTTGATCAGTTCCTACAGTGACAAACCTGACAGAGAACCTCTGACTATGTGTTTTTTCTGTTCAATAGACTGAGAAAAGCGATAAGAACATGATTTTAGAAGCGATGGTACCTCAATAGAAGAGAATTAGGTGTATAGTGGATAATTGTGGGGTTTGGGGTGTGACTTGGGTACATTGACGAATAAAGCATACATACATACATCCATGAAAAATTGTTGAAAATTAAATATACGATTTTTATGCATTTATGGATAGATTGTGTGCTAAAAATGACTATGAACACCTGACATCATGGTTCTTAAGGCATTTTTAGTGGAAAAAATGGAAAAAAGGCAATGTCTTCGGACTCATACGCATTTGATCAGTTCCTACAGTGACAAACCTGACAGAGAACCTCTGACTATGTGTTTTTTCTGTTCAATAGACTGAGAAAAGCGATAAGAACATGATTTTAGAAGCGATGGTACCTCAATAGAAGAGAATTAGGTGTATAGTGGATAATTGTGGGGTTTGGGGTGTGGCTTGGGTACATTGACGAATAAAGCATACATACATACATCCATGAAAAATTGTTGAAAATTAAATATACGATTTTTATGCATTTATGGATAGATTGTGTGCTAAAAATGACTATGAACACCTAACATCATGGTTCTTCAGGCATTTTTAGTGGAAAAAATGGAAAAAAGGCAATGTCTTCGAACTCATACGCATTTGATCAGTTCCTACAGTGACAAACCTATAGAAGAGAATTAGGTGTATAGTGGATAATTGTGGGGTTTGGGGTGTGGCTTGGGTACATTGACGAATAAAGCATACATACATACATCCATGAAAAATTGTTGAAAATTAAATATACGATTTTTATGCATTTATGGATAGATTGTGTGCTAAAAATGACTATGAACACCTAACATCATGGTTCTTCAGGCATTTTTAGTGGAAAAAATGAAAAAAAGGCAATGTCTTCGAACTCATACGCATTTGATCAGTTCCTACAGTGACAAACCTGACAGAGAACCTCTGACTATGTGTTTTTTCTGTTCAATAGACTGAGAAAAGCGATAAGAACATGATTTTAGAAGCGATGGTACCTCAATAGAAGAGAATTAGGTGTATAGTGGATAATTGTGGGGTTTGGGGTGTGGCTTGGGTACATTGACGAATAAAGCATACATACATACATCCATGAAAAATTGTTGAAAATTAAATATACGATTTTTATGCATTTATGGATAGATTGTGTGCTAAAAATGACTATGAACACCTAACATCATGGTTCTTCAGGCATTTTTAGTGGAAAAAATGGAAAAAAGGCAATGTCTTCGAACTCATACGCATTTGATCAGTTCCTACAGTGACAAACCTGACAGAGAACCTCTGACTATGTGTTTTTTCTGTTCAATAGACTGAGAAAAGCGATAAGAACATGATTTTAGAAGCGATGGTACCTCAATAGAAGAGAATTAGGTGTATAGTGGATAATTGTGGGGTTTGGGGTGTGGCTTGGGTACATTGACGAATAAAGCATACATACATACATACATCCATGAAAAATTGTTGAAAATTAAATATACGATTTTTATGCATTTATGGATAGATTGTGTGCTAAAAATGACTATGAACACCTAACATTATGGTTCTTCAGGCATTTTTAGTGGAAAAAATGGAAAAAAGGCAATGTCTTCGATCTCATACGCATTTGATCAGTTCCTACAGTGACAAACCTGACAGAGAACCTCTGACTATGTGTTTTTTCTGTTCAATAGACTGAGAAAAGCGATAAGAACATGAATTTAGAAGCGATGGTACCTCAATAGAAGAGAATTAGGTGTATAGTGGATAATTGTGGGGTTTGGGGTGTGGCTTGGGTACATTGACGAATAAAGCATACATACATACATCCATGAAAAATTGTTGAAAATTAAATATACGATTTTTATGCATTTATGGATAGATTGTGTGCTAAAAATGACTATGAACACCTAACATCATGGTTCTTCAGGCATTTTTAGTGGAAAAAATGGAAAAAAGGCAATGTCTTCGAACTCATACGCATTTGATCAGTTCCTACAGTGACAAACCTGACAGAGAACCTCTGACTATGTGTTTTTTCTGTTCAATAGACTGAGAAAAGCGATAAGAACATGATTTTAGAAGCGATGGTACCTCAATAGAAGAGAATTAGGTGTATAGTGGATAATTGTGGGGTTTGGGGTGTGGCTTGGGTACATTGACGAATAAAGCATACATACATACATCCATGAAAAATTGTTGAAAATTAAATATACGATTTTTATGCATTTATGGATAGATTGTGTGCTAAAAATGACTATGAACACCTAACATCATGGTTCTTCAGGCATTTTTAGTGGAAAAAATGGAAAAAAGGCAATGTCTTCGAACTCATACGCATTTGATCAGTTCCTACAGTGACAAACCTGACAGAGAACCTCTGACTATGTGTTTTTTCTGTTCAATAGACTGAGAAAAGCGATAAGAACATGATTTTAGAAGCGATGGTACCTCAATAGAAGAGAATTAGGTGTATAGTGGATAATTGTGGGGTTTGGGGTGTGGCTTGGGTACATTGACGAATAAAGCATACATACATACATCCATGAAAAATTGTTGAAAATTAAATATACGATTTTTATGCATTTATGGATAGATTGTGTGCTAAAAATGACTATGAACACCTAACATCATGGTTCTTCAGGCATTTTTAGTGGAAAAAATGGAAAAAAGGCAATGTCTTCGAACTCATACGCATTTGATCAGTTCCTACAGTGACAAACCTGACAGAGAACCTCTGACTATGTGTTTTTTCTGTTCAATAGACTGAGAAAAGCGATAAGAACATGATTTTAGAAGCGATGGTACCTCAATAGAAGAGAATTAGGTGTATAGTGGATAATTGTGGGGTTTGGGGTGTGGCTTGGGTACATTGACGAATAAAGCATACATACATACATCCATGAAAAATTGTTGAAAATTAAATATACGATTTTTATGCATTTATGGATAGATTGTGTGCTAAAAATGACTATGAACACCTAACATCATGGTTCTTCAGGCATTTTTAGTGGAAAAAATGGAAAAAAGGCAATGTCTTCGAACTCATACGCATTTGATCAGTTCCTACAGTGACAAACCTGACAGAGAACCTCTGACTATGTGTTTTTTCTGTTCAATAGACTGAGAAAAGCGATAAGAACATGATTTTAGAAGCGATGGTACCTCAATAGAAGAGAATTAGGTGTATAGTGGATAATTGTGGGGTTTGGGGTGTGGCTTGGGTACATTGACGAATAAAGCATACATACATACATCCATGAAAAATTGTTGAAAATTAAATATACGATTTTTATGCATTTATGGATAGATTGTGTGCTAAAAATGACTATGAACACCTAACATCATGGTTCTTCAGGCATTTTTAGTGGAAAAAATGGAAAAAAGGCAATGTCTTCGAACTCATACGCATTTGATCAGTTCCTACAGTGACAAACCTGACAGAGAACCTCTGACTATGTGTTTTTTCTGTTCAATAGACTGAGAAAAGCGATAAGAACATGATTTTAGAAGCGATGGTACCTCAATAGAAGAGAATTAGGTGTATAGTGGATAATTGTGGGGTTTGGGGTGTGGCTTGGGTACATTGACGAATAAAGCATACATACATACATCCATGAAAAATTGTTGAAAATTAAATATACGATTTTTATGCATTTATGGATAGATTGTGTGCTAAAAATGACTATGAACACCTAACATCATGGTTCTTCAGGCATTTTTAGTGGAAAAAATGGAAAAAAGGCAATGTCTTCGAACTCATACGCATTTGATCAGTTCCTACAGTGACAAACCTGACAGAGAACCTCTGACTATGTGTTTTTTCTGTTCAATAGACTGAGAAAAGCGATAAGAACATGATTTTAGAAGCGATGGTACCTCAATAGAAGAGAATTAGGTGTATAGTGGATAATTGTGGGGTTTGGGGTGTGGCTTGGGTACATTGACGAATAAAGCATACATACATACATCCATGAAAAATTGTTGAAAATTAAATATACGATTTTTATGCATTTATGGATAGATTGTGTGCTAAAAATGACTATGAACACCTAACATCATGGTTCTTCAGGCATTTTTAGTGGAAAAAATGGAAAAAAGGCAATGTCTTCGAACTCATACGCATTTGATCAGTTCCTACAGTGACAAACCTGACAGAGAACCTCTGACTATGTGTTTTTTCTGTTCAATAGACTGAGAAAAGCGATAAGAACATGATTTTAGAAGCGATGGTACCTCAATAGAAGAGAATTAGGTGTATAGTGGATAATTGTGGGGTTTGGGGTGTGGCTTGGGTACATTGACGAATAAAGCATACATACATACATCCATGAAAAATTGTTGAAAATTAAATATACGATTTTTATGCATTTATGGATAGATTGTGTGCTAAAAATGACTATGAACACCTAACATCATGGTTCTTCAGGCATTTTTAGTGGAAAAAATGGAAAAAAGGCAATGTCTTCGAACTCATACGCATTTGATCAGTTCCTACAGTGACAAACCTGACAGAGAACCTCTGACTATGTGTTTTTTCTGTTCAATAGACTGAGAAAAGCGATAAGAACATGATTTTAGAAGCGATGGTACCTCAATAGAAGAGAATTAGGTGTATAGTGGATAATTGTGGGGTTTGGGGTGTGGCTTGGGTACATTGACGAATAAAGCATACATACATACATCCATGAAAAATTGTTGAAAATTAAATATACGATTTTTATGCATTTATGGATAGATTGTGTGCTAAAAATGACTATGAACACCTAACATCATGGTTCTTCAGGCATTTTTAGTGGAAAAAATGGAAAAAAGGCAATGTCTTCGAACTCATACGCATTTGATCAGTTCCTACAGTGACAAACCTGACAGAGAACCTCTGACTATGTGTTTTTTCTGTTCAATAGACTGAGAAAAGCGATAAGAACATGATTTTAGAAGCGATGGTACCTCAATAGAAGAGAATTAGGTGTATAGTGGATAATTGTGGGGTTTGGGGTGTGGCTTGGGTACATTGACGAATAAAGCATACATACATACATCCATGAAAAATTGTTGAAAATTAAATATACGATTTTTATGCATTTATGGATAGATTGTGTGCTAAAAATGACTATGAACACCTAACATCATGGTTCTTCAGGCATTTTTAGTGGAAAAAATGGAAAAAAGGCAATGTCTTCGAACTCATACGCATTTGATCAGTTCCTACAGTGACAAACCTGACAGAGAACCTCTGACTATGTGTTTTTTCTGTTCAATAGACTGAGAAAAGCGATAAGAACATGATTTTAGAAGCGATGGTACCTCAATAGAAGAGAATTAGGTGTATAGTGGATAATTGTGGGGTTTGGGGTGTGGCTTGGGTACATTGACGAATAAAGCATACATACATACATCCATGAAAAATTGTTGAAAATTAAATATACGATTTTTATGCATTTATGGATAGATTGTGTGCTAAAAATGACTATGAACACCTAACATCATGGTTCTTCAGGCATTTTTAGTGGAAAAAATGGAAAAAAGGCAATGTCTTCGAACTCATACGCATTTGATCAGTTCCTACAGTGACAAACCTGACAGAGAACCTCTGACTATGTGTTTTTTCTGTTCAATAGACTGAGAAAAGCGATAAGAACATGATTTTAGAAGCGATGGTACCTCAATAGAAGAGAATTAGGTGTATAGTGGATAATTGTGGGGTTTGGGGTGTGGCTTGGGTACATTGACGAATAAAGCATACATACATACATCCATGAAAAATTGTTGAAAATTAAATATACGATTTTTATGCATTTATGGATAGATTGTGTGCTAAAAATGACTATGAACACCTAACATCATGGTTCTTCAGGCATTTTTAGTGGAAAAAATGGAAAAAAGGCAATGTCTTCGAACTCATACGCATTTGATCAGTTCCTACAGTGACAAACCTGACAGAGAACCTCTGACTATGTGTTTTTTCTGTTCAATAGACTGAGAAAAGCGATAAGAACATGATTTTAGAAGCGATGGTACCTCAATAGAAGAGAATTAGGTGTATAGTGGATAATTGTGGGGTTTGGGGTGTGGCTTGGGTACATTGACGAATAAAGCATACATACATACATCCATGAAAAATTGTTGAAAATTAAATATACGATTTTTATGCATTTATGGATAGATTGTGTGCTAAAAATGACTATGAACACCTAACATCATGGTTCTTCAGGCATTTTTAGTGGAAAAAATGGAAAAAAGGCAATGTCTTCGAACTCATACGCATTTGATCAGTTCCTACAGTGACAAACCTGACAGAGAACCTCTGACTATGTGTTTTTTCTGTTCAATAGACTGAGAAAAGCGATAAGAACATGATTTTAGAAGCGATGGTACCTCAATAGAAGAGAATTAGGTGTATAGTGGATAATTGTGGGGTTTGGGGTGTGGCTTGGGTACATTGACGAATAAAGCATACATACATACATCCATGAAAAATTGTTGAAAATTAAATATACGATTTTTATGCATTTATGGATAGATTGTGTGCTAAAAATGACTATGAACACCTAACATCATGGTTCTTCAGGCATTTTTAGTGGAAAAAATGGAAAAAAGGCAATGTCTTCGAACTCATACGCATTTGATCAGTTCCTACAGTGACAAACCTGACAGAGAACCTCTGACTATGTGTTTTTTCTGTTCAATAGACTGAGAAAAGCGATAAGAACATGATTTTAGAAGCGATGGTACCTCAATAGAAGAGAATTAGGTGTATAGTGGATAATTGTGGGGTTTGGGGTGTGGCTTGGGTACATTGACGAATAAAGCATACATACATACATCCATGAAAAATTGTTGAAAATTAAATATACGATTTTTATGCATTTATGGATAGATTGTGTGCTAAAAATGACTATGAACACCTAACATCATGGTTCTTCAGGCATTTTTAGTGGAAAAAATGGAAAAAAGGCAATGTCTTCGAACTCATACGCATTTGATCAGTTCCTACAGTGACAAACCTGACAGAGAACCTCTGACTATGTGTTTTTTCTGTTCAATAGACTGAGAAAAGCGATAAGAACATGATTTTAGAAGCGATGGTACCTCAATAGAAGAGAATTAGGTGTATAGTGGATAATTGTGGGGTTTGGGGTGTGGCTTGGGTACATTGACGAATAAAGCATACATACATACATCCATGAAAAATTGTTGAAAATTAAATATACGATTTTTATGCATTTATGGATAGATTGTGTGCTAAAAATGACTATGAACACCTAACATCATGGTTCTTCAGGCATTTTTAGTGGAAAAAATGGAAAAAAGGCAATGTCTTCGAACTCATACGCATTTGATCAGTTCCTACAGTGACAAACCTGACAGAGAACCTCTGACTATGTGTTTTTTCTGTTCAATAGACTGAGAAAAGCGATAAGAACATGATTTTAGAAGCGATGGTACCTCAATAGAAGAGAATTAGGTGTATAGTGGATAATTGTGGGGTTTGGGGTGTGGCTTGGGTACATTGACGAATAAAGCATACATACATACATCCATGAAAAATTGTTGAAAATTAAATATACGATTTTTATGCATTTATGGATAGATTGTGTGCTAAAAATGACTATGAACACCTAACATCATGGTTCTTCAGGCATTTTTAGTGGAAAAAATGGAAAAAAGGCAATGTCTTCGAACTCATACGCATTTGATCAGTTCCTACAGTGACAAACCTGACAGAGAACCTCTGACTATGTGTTTTTTCTGTTCAATAGACTGAGAAAAGCGATAAGAACATGATTTTAGAAGCGATGGTACCTCAATAGAAGAGAATTAGGTGTATAGTGGATAATTGTGGGGTTTGGGGTGTGGCTTGGGTACATTGACGAATAAAGCATACATACATACATCCATGAAAAATTGTTGAAAATTAAATATACGATTTTTATGCATTTATGGATAGATTGTGTGCTAAAAATGACTATGAACACCTAACATCATGGTTCTTCAGGCATTTTTAGTGGAAAAAATGGAAAAAAGGCAATGTCTTCGAACTCATACGCATTTGATCAGTTCCTACAGTGACAAACCTGACAGAGAACCTCTGACTATGTGTTTTTTCTGTTCAATAGACTGAGAAAAGCGATAAGAACATGATTTTAGAAGCGATGGTACCTCAATAGAAGAGAATTAGGTGTATAGTGGATAATTGTGGGGTTTGGGGTGTGGCTTGGGTACATTGACGAATAAAGCATACATACATACATCCATGAAAAATTGTTGAAAATTAAATATACGATTTTTATGCATTTATGGATAGATTGTGTGCTAAAAATGACTATGAACACCTAACATCATGGTTCTTCAGGCATTTTTAGTGGAAAAAATGGAAAAAAGGCAATGTCTTCGAACTCATACGCATTTGATCAGTTCCTACAGTGACAAACCTGACAGAGAACCTCTGACTATGTGTTTTTTCTGTTCAATAGACTGAGAAAAGCGATAAGAACATGATTTTAGAAGCGATGGTACCTCAATAGAAGAGAATTAGGTGTATAGTGGATAATTGTGGGGTTTGGGGTGTGGCTTGGGTACATTGACGAATAAAGCATACATACATACATCCATGAAAAATTGTTGAAAATTAAATATACGATTTTTATGCATTTATGGATAGATTGTGTGCTAAAAATGACTATGAACACCTAACATCATGGTTCTTCAGGCATTTTTAGTGGAAAAAATGGAAAAAAGGCAATGTCTTCGAACTCATACGCATTTGATCAGTTCCTACAGTGACAAACCTGACAGAGAACCTCTGACTATGTGTTTTTTCTGTTCAATAGACTGAGAAAAGCGATAAGAACATGATTTTAGAAGCGATGGTACCTCAATAGAAGAGAATTAGGTGTATAGTGGATAATTGTGGGGTTTGGGGTGTGGCTTGGGTACATTGACGAATAAAGCATACATACATACATCCATGAAAAATTGTTGAAAATTAAATATACGATTTTTATGCATTTATGGATAGATTGTGTGCTAAAAATGACTATGAACACCTAACATCATGGTTCTTCAGGCATTTTTAGTGGAAAAAAATGGAAAAAAGGCAATGTCTTCGAACTCATACGCATTTGATCAGTTCCTACAGTGACAAACCTGACAGAGAACCTCTGACTATGTGTTTTTTCTGTTCAATAGACTGAGAAAAGCGATAAGAACATGATTTTAGAAGCGATGGTACCTCAATAGAAGAGAATTAGGTGTATAGTGGATAATTGTGGGGTTTGGGGTGTGGCTTGGGTACATTGACGAATAAAGCATACATACATACATCCATGAAAAATTGTTGAAAATTAAATATACGATTTTTATGCATTTATGGATAGATTGTGTGCTAAAAATGACTATGAACACCTAACATCATGGTTCTTCAGGCATTTTTAGTGGAAAAAATGGAAAAAAGGCAATGTCTTCGAACTCATACGCATTTGATCAGTTCCTACAGTGACAAACCTGACAGAGAACCTCTGACTATGTGTTTTTTCTGTTCAATAGACTGAGAAAAGCGATAAGAACATGATTTTAGAAGCGATGGTACCTCAATAGAAGAGAATTAGGTGTATAGTGGATAATTGTGGGGTTTGGGGTGTGGCTTGGGTACATTGACGAATAAAGCATACATACATACATCCATGAAAAATTGTTGAAAATTAAATATACGATTTTTATGCATTTATGGATAGATTGTGTGCTAAAAATGACTATGAACACCTAACATCATGGTTCTTCAGGCATTTTTAGTGGAAAAAATGGAAAAAAGGCAATGTCTTCGAACTCATACGCATTTGATCAGTTCCTACAGTGACAAACCTGACAGAGAACCTCTGACTATGTGTTTTTTTCTGTTCAATAGACTGAGAAAAGCGATAAGAACATGATTTTAGAAGCGATGGTACCTCAATAGAAGAGAATTAGGTGTATAGTGGATAATTGTGGGGTTTGGGGTGTGGCTTGGGTACATTGACGAATAAAGCATACATACATACATCCATGAAAAATTGTTGAAAATTAAATATACGATTTTTATGCATTTATGGATAGATTGTGTGCTAAAAATGACTATGAACACCTAACATCATGGTTCTTCAGGCATTTTTAGTGGAAAAAATGGAAAAAAGGCAATGTCTTCGAACTCATACGCATTTGATCAGTTCCTACAGTGACAAACCTGACAGAGAACCTCTGACTATGTGTTTTTTCTGTTCAATAGACTGAGAAAAGCGATAAGAACATGATTTTAGAAGCGATGGTACCTCAATAGAAGAGAATTAGGTGTATAGTGGATAATTGTGGGGTTTGGGGTGTGGCTTGGGTACATTGACGAATAAAGCATACATACATACATCCATGAAAAATTGTTGAAAATTAAATATACGATTTTTATGCATTTATGGATAGATTGTGTGCTAAAAATGACTATGAACACCTAACATCATGGTTCTTCAGGCATTTTTAGTGGAAAAAATGGAAAAAAGGCAATGTCTTCGAACTCATACGCATTTGATCAGTTCCTACAGTGACAAACCTGACAGAGAACCTCTGACTATGTGTTTTTTCTGTTCAATAGACTGAGAAAAGCGATAAGAACATGATTTTAGAAGCGATGGTACCTCAATAGAAGAGAATTAGGTGTATAGTGGATAATTGTGGGGTTTGGGGTGTGGCTTGGGTACATTGACGAATAAAGCATACATACATACATCCATGAAAAATTGTTGAAAATTAAATATACGATTTTTATGCATTTATGGATAGATTGTGTGCTAAAAATGACTATGAACACCTAACATCATGGTTCTTCAGGCATTTTTAGTGGAAAAAATGGAAAAAAGGCAATGTCTTCGAACTCATACGCATTTGATCAGTTCCTACAGTGACAAACCTGACAGAGAACCTCTGACTATGTGTTTTTTCTGTTCAATAGACTGAGAAAAGCGATAAGAACATGATTTTAGAAGCGATGGTACCTCAATAGAAGAGAATTAGGTGTATAGTGGATAATTGTGGGGTTTGGGGTGTGGCTTGGGTACATTGACGAATAAAGCATACATACATACATCCATGAAAAATTGTTGAAAATTAAATATACGATTTTTATGCATTTATGGATAGATTGTGTGCTAAAAATGACTATGAACACCTAACATCATGGTTCTTCAGGCATTTTTAGTGGAAAAAATGGAAAAAAGGCAATGTCTTCGAACTCATACGCATTTGATCAGTTCCTACAGTGACAAACCTGACAGAGAACCTCTGACTATGTGTTTTTTCTGTTCAATAGACTGAGAAAAGCGATAAGAACATGATTTTAGAAGCGATGGTACCTCAATAGAAGAGAATTAGGTGTATAGTGGATAATTGTGGGGTTTGGGGTGTGGCTTGGGTACATTGACGAATAAAGCATACATACATACATCCATGAAAAATTGTTGAAAATTAAATATACGATTTTTATGCATTTATGGATAGATTGTGTGCTAAAAATGACTATGAACACCTAACATCATGGTTCTTCAGGCATTTTTAGTGGAAAAAATGGAAAAAAGGCAATGTCTTCGAACTCATACGCATTTGATCAGTTCCTACAGTGACAAACCTGACAGAGAACCTCTGACTATGTGTTTTTTCTGTTCAATAGACTGAGAAAAGCGATAAGAACATGATTTTAGAAGCGATGGTACCTCAATAGAAGAGAATTAGGTGTATAGTGGATAATTGTGGGGTTTGGGGTGTGGCTTGGGTACATTGACGAATAAAGCATACATACATACATCCATGAAAAATTGTTGAAAATTAAATATACGATTTTTATGCATTTATGGATAGATTGTGTGCTAAAAATGACTATGAACACCTAACATCATGGTTCTTCAGGCATTTTTAGTGGAAAAAATGGAAAAAAGGCAATGTCTTCGAACTCATACGCATTTGATCAGTTCCTACAGTGACAAACCTGACAGAGAACCTCTGACTATGTGTTTTTTCTGTTCAATAGACTGAGAAAAGCGATAAGAACATGATTTTAGAAGCGATGGTACCTCAATAGAAGAGAATTAGGTGTATAGTGGATAATTGTGGGGTTTGGGGTGTGGCTTGGGTACATTGACGAATAAAGCATACATACATACATCCATGAAAAATTGTTGAAAATTAAATATACGATTTTTATGCATTTATGGATAGATTGTGTGCTAAAAATGACTATGAACACCTAACATCATGGTTCTTCAGGCATTTTTAGTGGAAAAAATGGAAAAAAGGCAATGTCTTCGAACTCATACGCATTTGATCAGTTCCTACAGTGACAAACCTGACAGAGAACCTCTGACTATGTGTTTTTTCTGTTCAATAGACTGAGAAAAGCGATAAGAACATGATTTTAGAAGCGATGGTACCTCAATAGAAGAGAATTAGGTGTATAGTGGATAATTGTGGGGTTTGGGGTGTGGCTTGGGTACATTGACGAATAAAGCATACATACATACATCCATGAAAAATTGTTGAAAATTAAATATACGATTTTTATGCATTTATGGATAGATTGTGTGCTAAAAATGACTATGAACACCTAACATCATGGTTCTTCAGGCATTTTTAGTGGAAAAAATGGAAAAAAGGCAATGTCTTCGAACTCATACGCATTTGATCAGTTCCTACAGTGACAAACCTGACAGAGAACCTCTGACTATGTGTTTTTTCTGTTCAATAGACTGAGAAAAGCGATAAGAACATGATTTTAGAAGCGATGGTACCTCAATAGAAGAGAATTAGGTGTATAGTGGATAATTGTGGGGTTTGGGGTGTGGCTTGGGTACATTGACGAATAAAGCATACATACATACATCCATGAAAAATTGTTGAAAATTAAATATACGATTTTTATGCATTTATGGATAGATTGTGTGCTAAAAATGACTATGAACACCTAACATCATGGTTCTTCAGGCATTTTTAGTGGAAAAAATGGAAAAAAGGCAATGTCTTCGAACTCATACGCATTTGATCAGTTCCTACAGTGACAAACCTGACAGAGAACCTCTGACTATGTGTTTTTTCTGTTCAATAGACTGAGAAAAGCGATAAGAACATGATTTTAGAAGCGATGGTACCTCAATAGAAGAGAATTAGGTGTATAGTGGATAATTGTGGGGTTTGGGGTGTGGCTTGGGTACATTGACGAATAAAGCATACATACATACATCCATGAAAAATTGTTGAAAATTAAATATACGATTTTTATGCATTTATGGATAGATTGTGTGCTAAAAATGACTATGAACACCTAACATCATGGTTCTTCAGGCATTTTTAGTGGAAAAAATGGAAAAAAGGCAATGTCTTCGAACTCATACGCATTTGATCAGTTCCTACAGTGACAAACCTGACAGAGAACCTCTGACTATGTGTTTTTTCTGTTCAATAGACTGAGAAAAGCGATAAGAACATGATTTTAGAAGCGATGGTACCTCAATAGAAGAGAATTAGGTGTATAGTGGATAATTGTGGGGTTTGGGGTGTGGCTTGGGTACATTGACGAATAAAGCATACATACATACATCCATGAAAAATTGTTGAAAATTAAATATACGATTTTTATGCATTTATGGATAGATTGTGTGCTAAAAATGACTATGAACACCTAACATCATGGTTCTTCAGGCATTTTTAGTGGAAAAAATGGAAAAAAGGCAATGTCTTCGAACTCATACGCATTTGATCAGTTCCTACAGTGACAAACCTGACAGAGAACCTCTGACTATGTGTTTTTTCTGTTCAATAGACTGAGAAAAGCGATAAGAACATGATTTTAGAAGCGATGGTACCTCAATAGAAGAGAATTAGGTGTATAGTGGATAATTGTGGGGTTTGGGGTGTGGCTTGGGTACATTGACGAATAAAGCATACATACATACATCCATGAAAAATTGTTGAAAATTAAATATACGATTTTTATGCATTTATGGATAGATTGTGTGCTAAAAATGACTATGAACACCTAACATCATGGTTCTTCAGGCATTTTTAGTGGAAAAAATGGAAAAAAGGCAATGTCTTCGAACTCATACGCATTTGATCAGTTCCTACAGTGACAAACCTGACAGAGAACCTCTGACTATGTGTTTTTTCTGTTCAATAGACTGAGAAAAGCGATAAGAACATGATTTTAGAAGCGATGGTACCTCAATAGAAGAGAATTAGGTGTATAGTGGATAATTGTGGGGTTTGGGGTGTGGCTTGGGTACATTGACGAATAAAGCATACATACATACATCCATGAAAAATTGTTGAAAATTAAATATACGATTTTTATGCATTTATGGATAGATTGTGTGCTAAAAATGACTATGAACACCTAACATCATGGTTCTTCAGGCATTTTTAGTGGAAAAAATGGAAAAAAGGCAATGTCTTCGAACTCATACGCATTTGATCAGTTCCTACAGTGACAAACCTGACAGAGAACCTCTGACTATGTGTTTTTTCTGTTCAATAGACTGAGAAAAGCGATAAGAACATGATTTTAGAAGCGATGGTACCTCAATAGAAGAGAATTAGGTGTATAGTGGATAATTGTGGGGTTTGGGGTGTGGCTTGGGTACATTGACGAATAAAGCATACATACATACATCCATGAAAAATTGTTGAAAATTAAATATACGATTTTTATGCATTTATGGATAGATTGTGTGCTAAAAATGACTATGAACACCTAACATCATGGTTCTTCAGGCATTTTTAGTGGAAAAAATGGAAAAAAGGCAATGTCTTCGAACTCATACGCATTTGATCAGTTCCTACAGTGACAAACCTGACAGAGAACCTCTGACTATGTGTTTTTTCTGTTCAATAGACTGAGAAAAGCGATAAGAACATGATTTTAGAAGCGATGGTACCTCAATAGAAGAGAATTAGGTGTATAGTGGATAATTGTGGGGTTTGGGGTGTGGCTTGGGTACATTGACGAATAAAGCATACATACATACATCCATGAAAAATTGTTGAAAATTAAATATACGATTTTTATGCATTTATGGATAGATTGTGTGCTAAAAATGACTATGAACACCTAACATCATGGTTCTTCAGGCATTTTTAGTGGAAAAAATGGAAAAAAGGCAATGTCTTCGAACTCATACGCATTTGATCAGTTCCTACAGTGACAAACCTGACAGAGAACCTCTGACTATGTGTTTTTTCTGTTCAATAGACTGAGAAAAGCGATAAGAACATGATTTTAGAAGCGATGGTACCTCAATAGAAGAGAATTAGGTGTATAGTGGATAATTGTGGGGTTTGGGGTGTGGCTTGGGTACATTGACGAATAAAGCATACATACATACATCCATGAAAAATTGTTGAAAATTAAATATACGATTTTTATGCATTTATGGATAGATTGTGTGCTAAAAATGACTATGAACACCTAACATCATGGTTCTTCAGGCATTTTTAGTGGAAAAAATGGAAAAAAGGCAATGTCTTCGAACTCATACGCATTTGATCAGTTCCTACAGTGACAAACCTGACAGAGAACCTCTGACTATGTGTTTTTTCTGTTCAATAGACTGAGAAAAGCGATAAGAACATGATTTTAGAAGCGATGGTACCTCAATAGAAGAGAATTAGGTGTATAGTGGATAATTGTGGGGTTTGGGGTGTGGCTTGGGTACATTGACGAATAAAGCATACATACATACATCCATGAAAAATTGTTGAAAATTAAATATACGATTTTTATGCATTTATGGATAGATTGTGTGCTAAAAATGACTATGAACACCTAACATCATGGTTCTTCAGGCATTTTTAGTGGAAAAAATGGAAAAAAGGCAATGTCTTCGAACTCATACGCATTTGATCAGTTCCTACAGTGACAAACCTGACAGAGAACCTCTGACTATGTGTTTTTTCTGTTCAATAGACTGAGAAAAGCGATAAGAACATGATTTTAGAAGCGATGGTACCTCAATAGAAGAGAATTAGGTGTATAGTGGATAATTGTGGGGTTTGGGGTGTGGCTTGGGTACATTGACGAATAAAGCATACATACATACATCCATGAAAAATTGTTGAAAATTAAATATACGATTTTTATGCATTTATGGATAGATTGTGTGCTAAAAATGACTATGAACACCTAACATCATGGTTCTTCAGGCATTTTTAGTGGAAAAAATGGAAAAAAGGCAATGTCTTCGAACTCATACGCATTTGATCAGTTCCTACAGTGACAAACCTGACAGAGAACCTCTGACTATGTGTTTTTTCTGTTCAATAGACTGAGAAAAGCGATAAGAACATGATTTTAGAAGCGATGGTACCTCAATAGAAGAGAATTAGGTGTATAGTGGATAATTGTGGGGTTTGGGGTGTGGCTTGGGTACATTGACGAATAAAGCATACATACATACATCCATGAAAAATTGTTGAAAATTAAATATACGATTTTTATGCATTTATGGATAGATTGTGTGCTAAAAATGACTATGAACACCTAACATCATGGTTCTTCAGGCATTTTTAGTGGAAAAAATGGAAAAAAGGCAATGTCTTCGAACTCATACGCATTTGATCAGTTCCTACAGTGACAAACCTGACAGAGAACCTCTGACTATGTGTTTTTTCTGTTCAATAGACTGAGAAAAGCGATAAGAACATGATTTTAGAAGCGATGGTACCTCAATAGAAGAGAATTAGGTGTATAGTGGATAATTGTGGGGTTTGGGGTGTGGCTTGGGTACATTGACGAATAAAGCATACATACATACATCCATGAAAAATTGTTGAAAATTAAATATACGATTTTTATGCATTTATGGATAGATTGTGTGCTAAAAATGACTATGAACACCTAACATCATGGTTCTTCAGGCATTTTTAGTGGAAAAAATGGAAAAAAGGCAATGTCTTCGAACTCATACGCATTTGATCAGTTCCTACAGTGACAAACCTGACAGAGAACCTCTGACTATGTGTTTTTTCTGTTCAATAGACTGAGAAAAGCGATAAGAACATGATTTTAGAAGCGATGGTACCTCAATAGAAGAGAATTAGGTGTATAGTGGATAATTGTGGGGTTTGGGGTGTGGCTTGGGTACATTGACGAATAAAGCATACATACATACATCCATGAAAAATTGTTGAAAATTAAATATACGATTTTTATGCATTTATGGATAGATTGTGTGCTAAAAATGACTATGAACACCTAACATCATGGTTCTTCAGGCATTTTTAGTGGAAAAAATGGAAAAAAGGCAATGTCTTCGAACTCATACGCATTTGATCAGTTCCTACAGTGACAAACCTGACAGAGAACCTCTGACTATGTGTTTTTTCTGTTCAATAGACTGAGAAAAGCGATAAGAACATGATTTTAGAAGCGATGGTACCTCAATAGAAGAGAATTAGGTGTATAGTGGATAATTGTGGGGTTTGGGGTGTGGCTTGGGTACATTGACGAATAAAGCATACATACATACATCCATGAAAAATTGTTGAAAATTAAATATACGATTTTTATGCATTTATGGATAGATTGTGTGCTAAAAATGACTATGAACACCTAACATCATGGTTCTTCAGGCATTTTTAGTGGAAAAAATGGAAAAAAGGCAATGTCTTCGAACTCATACGCATTTGATCAGTTCCTACAGTGACAAACCTGACAGAGAACCTCTGACTATGTGTTTTTTCTGTTCAATAGACTGAGAAAAGCGATAAGAACATGATTTTAGAAGCGATGGTACCTCAATAGAAGAGAATTAGGTGTATAGTGGATAATTGTGGGGTTTGGGGTGTGGCTTGGGTACATTGACGAATAAAGCATACATACATACATCCATGAAAAATTGTTGAAAATTAAATATACGATTTTTATGCATTTATGGATAGATTGTGTGCTAAAAATGACTATGAACACCTAACATCATGGTTCTTCAGGCATTTTTAGTGGAAAAAATGGAAAAAAGGCAATGTCTTCGAACTCATACGCATTTGATCAGTTCCTACAGTGACAAACCTGACAGAGAACCTCTGACTATGTGTTTTTTCTGTTCAATAGACTGAGAAAAGCGATAAGAACATGATTTTAGAAGCGATGGTACCTCAATAGAAGAGAATTAGGTGTATAGTGGATAATTGTGGGGTTTGGGGTGTGGCTTGGGTACATTGACGAATAAAGCATACATACATACATCCATGAAAAATTGTTGAAAATTAAATATACGATTTTTATGCATTTATGGATAGATTGTGTGCTAAAAATGACTATGAACACCTAACATCATGGTTCTTCAGGCATTTTTAGTGGAAAAAATGGAAAAAAGGCAATGTCTTCGAACTCATACGCATTTGATCAGTTCCTACAGTGACAAACCTGACAGAGAACCTCTGACTATGTGTTTTTTCTGTTCAATAGACTGAGAAAAGCGATAAGAACATGATTTTAGAAGCGATGGTACCTCAATAGAAGAGAATTAGGTGTATAGTGGATAATTGTGGGGTTTGGGGTGTGGCTTGGGTACATTGACGAATAAAGCATACATACATACATCCATGAAAAATTGTTGAAAATTAAATATACGATTTTTATGCATTTATGGATAGATTGTGTGCTAAAAATGACTATGAACACCTAACATCATGGTTCTTCAGGCATTTTTAGTGGAAAAAATGGAAAAAAGGCAATGTCTTCGAACTCATACGCATTTGATCAGTTCCTACAGTGACAAACCTGACAGAGAACCTCTGACTATGTGTTTTTTCTGTTCAATAGACTGAGAAAAGCGATAAGAACATGATTTTAGAAGCGATGGTACCTCAATAGAAGAGAATTAGGTGTATAGTGGATAATTGTGGGGTTTGGGGTGTGGCTTGGGTACATTGACGAATAAAGCATACATACATACATCCATGAAAAATTGTTGAAAATTAAATATACGATTTTTATGCATTTATGGATAGATTGTGTGCTAAAAATGACTATGAACACCTAACATCATGGTTCTTCAGGCATTTTTAGTGGAAAAAATGGAAAAAAGGCAATGTCTTCGAACTCATACGCATTTGATCAGTTCCTACAGTGACAAACCTGACAGAGAACCTCTGACTATGTGTTTTTTCTGTTCAATAGACTGAGAAAAGCGATAAGAACATGATTTTAGAAGCGATGGTACCTCAATAGAAGAGAATTAGGTGTATAGTGGATAATTGTGGGGTTTGGGGTGTGGCTTGGGTACATTGACGAATAAAGCATACATACATACATCCATGAAAAATTGTTGAAAATTAAATATACGATTTTTATGCATTTATGGATAGATTGTGTGCTAAAAATGACTATGAACACCTAACATCATGGTTCTTCAGGCATTTTTAGTGGAAAAAATGGAAAAAAGGCAATGTCTTCGAACTCATACGCATTTGATCAGTTCCTACAGTGACAAACCTGACAGAGAACCTCTGACTATGTGTTTTTTCTGTTCAATAGACTGAGAAAAGCGATAAGAACATGATTTTAGAAGCGATGGTACCTCAATAGAAGAGAATTAGGTGTATAGTGGATAATTGTGGGGTTTGGGGTGTGGCTTGGGTACATTGACGAATAAAGCATACATACATACATCCATGAAAAATTGTTGAAAATTAAATATACGATTTTTATGCATTTATGGATAGATTGT